>JAJIBD010016922.1:0-27736 GCA_021461705.1 Cryptotis parvus
TCGTGAGTTTTCATCTGTTCCCCAGCAACCTCAGAGGTGGAAGAGAACATCTGTCCTGATACTATTGGGGACCCCAGCAGCTCCCCCAATACTCAGTGGGTGAAGAATCATGGTACCCCTAAGGTTCATATAAGACTGCCCCAGTCCAATCTGCTGTGAGCCCAAGGGACTCAGTACCTCTGCGCTCAGCATACACACATGCACATCTTGAATCGCTTACCCTGTTTCCTAAATTAGCAGAATATTCGTGTATCCTCTTTGCTTTTGGCAACACAAATTATCCAGACTGGAAAACAGCTTTTCTGCTGCCAAACTGCTGGCTTGCCTCTCTCCAAAGGCTACTGCATTACTCCTATGCATCCGAAACACACTTTAGTTGGAACTTGGGTAGCATTTGCTTTGTTCGTGCTGATTCTGCACTTCCTGTCCAAATGGAGCTTCTTTCTGGAGCAGTCCCATGAAACCCGAGTCACTGACTGGATTCCTGTGAGTGAGGAGAGAGCCTGCCAGGGCTGGCGACCAGGGACTCTGGGCCCACTTCCCTACCCGGCAGATGAAAGGCTGAAGTCATGGTTTAGTGACGCAGAAACTCAGTCTTTCAAGGGCTGAGACCAAACATTTGTCTCAACAAAGAAACTTTTTTGGAAACCAGGCTTTCATCAGCAACATGAAGATCACCAATTCTTCAAAGCTATTCCAAGGAAGCCGGTCGGAATGTGCTTTAATACTTAAAACACCAAGTGCTGAGGGAGAAGGCAGTTGAGATAGAGAAGGCACTATAACAAAAATAGTTGGGAATGATAATTCTGGATAAGGATTGTGTGCTGAAAGTAGGAAAGGAATAAACATGATAACCTCTCAGTATATGTATTTCAAACCATAATGCCCCAAGGAAGAGGGAGGGAGAGAGAGAGAGAGAGAGAGAGAGAGAGAGAGAGAGAGGAGAGAGAGAGAGAATCAGAGAGACACAAAGAGAAAGGAAAGTGCCTGGTATAGAGGCAGGCTGGGGGCTGGGTGGGAGGGTGCTAGGCGGAGGGAAACTGGGGATCTTGGTGGTGGAAATGTGCACTAGCAGAAAGATGGGTGTTGGAGCATTCTATGATTGAAACCCAACCATGAATAGGTTTAAAACTGTATCTCACATTGGTGCACAATTTATTTTTCAATTCACTGTATCACTGTTTCCCATTGTTCATCGATTTGCTCAGGTGGGCACCAGTAACATCGAGTGGGCACCAGTAACATTTTTCAATTATAAAAAACAAATAAGCAAACAAAAAAAACAGACCCAGGCCAAAGTGATAGTACAGCTGGGAGGGTGTTTTTTGCATGTGGCCCACCCAGGTTTTTTTTTTTAAGTATTTTATTATACCACCGTGAGATATACAAATAAAAAGATATACAATTAAAAAGTTCATATTTGGGTTTTGGTCAAACAGTGTTCTAGCACCCGTCCCTCCACCAGTGCCCATCTCCCACCACCAATGTCCCCGGTTCCCTCCCCTTCCCCAGCCCCCTCCATGGCAGGTTCTTGATTTCTTTCCTTTCTCTCTCTTTCTCTTTTCCTTCCCTTCCAGACTATGGATTACAGAACATACATTAAAAGGTTGTCATGTGTATCCTTTTGCCTCTATTTAATGCTCAGTTCTAGGTTGGCATTAGTACCCTCGACAATTATTAGCACCCTGTTCCATTTTCTGTCTTACCTAACCTCTGACTCCCACACGTTTGTGATAATTTCCACTTTTGACAAGACCTCCTGATATATGTTTCACTTGACCTTGGATATTGGTATCATAATATGTACATATATATTTATGCCATGCAAATAAATGCAGTCATTCTGTATCTGTCTCTCTCTCCTTCTGGCTAATTTCGCTCAACATAATCTTCTCCATGTCCATCCATTTATAGGCAAATTTTATAACTTCATTTTTCCTAACAGCTGCATAGTATTCCATTGTGTAGATGTACCAAAGCTTCTTTATCCAGTCATCGATTTTTGGGCACTCTGGTTGCTTCCAGATTCTGGCTATTGTGAATAATGCTGCTATGAACATAAAAGTAGGGATGGTGTTTCCGCTGCGTATTTTTGGTTTCCCAGAGTAGATTCCCAGGAGTCCACCCAGGTTTAATTCCTGGCATCCCATATGCTCTCCTGAGCATGGAATAATTTCATAGTACAGAGCCTGGAGTAACCCCTGTGCATTGCCGGGTGTGACCCAAAAAGAAAGAAAAAGAACAAACAAATATCAGATTTGTCAGATTTGCTGTGAAATGAGAACACTCTGACTCACTAGTTCAAAAACAAGGCAAAACCCATACTTAGTGACAGGAGCTGCAGGAGCCAAAATCCTTTGGGGGAGGGGGAATCAAACACTCTATGATCATCTTTGACAAAAAAATGTATTTAAAAATTAAACAGGGGGCAGAGATTTAGAACAGTGGGTGTGGCACTTGCTTTGCAAAGTGCTGACCTGGGTTCTATCTCCAGTATCCCATACGGTCCTGAGCACTGCCAGGAGAGATTCCTGAGCATCCCCAGGTGTGGCCCCAAACCAAATAAACCAAAACACCTGAACAAAGCACAAGCCTATAGCTGCTCGTGCCCAGGGAAACTGTGCCCTCAGCCTCCCAGAAGTCTTGGCACAATGTCTTGGCCACTCCTGTGACAGGAGTGAGATTCAAATCTCATCTCAGGATGAGATTCAAAGCTAGTAGCAGCTCCTGGGAGGCGAAGAGCTGGGTATTTGCCCTGACAAAGAAGACAGCTCCGTCACCCTGTAGAAGGCACGCTGAGGGAGGAGGCACCCCTACCTGAGGGCTCCTGCCCTCAACTCACCCTGCTTTCCTGTGCCGAGTATTCTCTGTATACGTCTGCCATCTTCCCTGCAATATACAATTGCCGTCTCTAGATACTCACCAGTACATGGGATTTTGCTTTTAAATTCACTGTATCACTGTCTTCCCGTTCATCATCGATTTGCTTGAGCGGGCACCAGTAACATCTCCATATGTCCTGTCTCATGCTAGTAGAGCCTAAGAGTACCTGCTTGCTCCAGGAACATAAAGAGCCTCAAACCATTCCATCAGGTCATGGGAATGAGTTCTATAATTGTTACTGGTATTTGGCATATCAAATACTACACGGGTAGCTTGCCAGGCTCTGCCGTGCGGGTAGCATACTCTTGTATCCAAAAAAAAAGATGTTTTTAATCCAAAAAAAAAATAATTTTTAAAAGGTTTAGATAAAATACTTCCAAACACTAAGGAACGAAAGCTCAATGAAAAGCTGTGAGCAGAGCCACAAAAGCACCGAAGACACGGAGGAACTCCTACCGTCATAGCTTTTAAATTAAGTTCCATAATTATCACAAACATGTGGGAGTCAGACGCTAGGTAAGACAGAAAATGGAACAGTGTGCTAACAATTGTCGAAGGTACTAATACCAACCTAGAACTGAGCATTAAATACGGGCAAAAAGATACACACGACAACTCTTTAATGTATGTTCTATAATCCATAGTCTGGAAGGGAAGGAAAAGAGAGAGAGAGAAAGGGAAAGAAACAAAGAACCTGCCATGGAGGCAGGCTGGGGAAGGGGTGAGGGAACCGGGGACGTTGGTGGTGGGAAATGGGCACTGGTGGAGGGATGGGTGCTGGAACACTGTATGACCAAAACCCAAATATGAATTTTTAATTGGGTATCTTTGTAATTGTATATCTCACGGTGGTATAATAAAATACTTTAAAAATAAAAAGTATTTTATAAGTATTTAAAATACTTAAATAAAAAGATTTTATACTTTATAATAAAATACTTTTTTTCAAGTGAAAAATAATAAAACACAAAAAAAGAAAAATAAATAAATAAAGTTCCATGTTTACAAAGGAATTGAGGGTATGTATGAAATTTCCCGCGTGGTCCCGGCCCCCACCTATTCACAACCTCCTCCACTGTGAATGTCCCGTTGTCTGAGTATCACCCAAAGTCATTGATTATGTGAATGATGATTTTGGTGTTAACACTTCATCATTCCTACACCTATATACAATCAATGATTTAAGTGTCGTAGAGATAGTTTCACCACCCTCAGAACCCCTCTTGTTCCACCTACTTGTTCCTCCCACCCCAACCTCTGACAACCACGAATTTTGGTACTGTCACCACAGTTTTGCTTTTCCAGAATGCCAGAGAATTGGGACCACACAGCGTGTGCCTTTCCCCTGAGCAACAGAAGCTTTTCTGTGATTCTGACTCCTGACTGAGTAGCAGGCCTGCTTGATGCCAGGCTCTGGGCCTCGGCGGTGGGGGTCCTAGACTGTGGGTTCGTGAGCTCTGCCCTCTCGGGCACAGCAGCAGGCTTGCAGGACGAGGACACCTGGTGGACCTTCAGTGCCCTTTAATAGGCCCTGGACTAAAAGACAACAGGCACCACACTTACTTACTGACCACATCTCAGGTCATCTGAGATGTGTATTCCCAGCAGTCTGGCATTCAATAAAGACACTGAGTAGATGGTGTGTGCAGTTAGCTTTTCTCCTACTAATGCAAATGATGTTTGCCAACACAATAGAAAATTGATCCATACAACTGAATTGGTGTGGGAAGGTCCTTGGGACAGGAAAGTGACTAGCTACATTGGTGATAGGGGTGGGGCTGGAATTGTGTGCATGAGAAGCTACTATTAGCAGTTCATGAACCACAGAATCTCAATCAGTAAAAATCAATAAAAGAATATTTGGAGCTGGGGTGATAATACAGCAGGTAGGGTGCTGACTCAGGTTCAATCTCTGGCACCCCATAAGGCTCCCAAGTCTCACCAAGAGTAATTCCTGAGTATGGAACCAAGAATCAGCCCTGAGAACAGCCAGTTGTGGCCCCCAAACCATATGATGATGACAATAATAATAATAATTTTTCTTTTCTTTTCTTTCTTTCTTTTTTTTTTTTTTTTTTTTTTTTTTGCTTTTTTGGGTCACACCAGCAATGTTCAGGAATTACTTCTGACTTTTCACTCAGGAATTACTCCTGGTGGTGCTCAAGGGGACATATAGGATGCTGGGGATCGAACCCATGTGGACTGCATGTAAGGCAATGTCCTACCTGCTGTACTATCGCCTCCACCTCTAATAATAGTAATTTTTAATCTTATCAAAAGCAGTTGGACAACTTTTTTTTTTTCTTTTTGGGTCACACCCTGCAACACTCAGGGGTTACTCCTGGCTCTTCACTCAGGAATTATTCCTGGTGGTGCTTAGGGAACTATATGGGATGTTGAGGATTGAACCCGGTCGGCTGCATGCAAGGCAAGCGCCCGACCACTGTGCTATCTCTTCGGCCCCCATTTGGACAACTTTTGCTGAGAACATGAATAAGTCAATTTGCAAACATATATAATATAGTACCTATATTATTAGGTATATTTTTGATTTTATGCCATTATACAAGTGAAAATTAAATCCATCATAAAAACAATTTTTAAATAAAAAAATAAAGTTTGCCAGAGAGTTGGAAGATAGGCAGAGAACAGTCGCACCACAGTGTGGGATAATCTCTCCATCAAGGAGTACATGTTTGCTCTGATTCCCACGTTATCATCCTTAACTTATCTGTACAATTCCCCAGTATCTTTAGAATTTGTGCAGCACGAAGGAAGAAGCAGATGGCTCCATCTCAACAATCCTGGCCAGGGAAGTGGTCGATGGGGGCTGGGAATAGGCAGCAGGAAGGATGGAGAGCCAGGGAAAACACCTCTGGGTGCCACTGCCAGTGAGCAGGAGCCATGCAAGCAAGGAGGCGTCACATTCATCCCAGAGTGCCTCAAGCTTCATGTATGGGGCCCCCCAAACATGACAAATCCATTTGCTCAATGTTCTATGTGCTGGGCCAGAGCGATAGCAAAGCGGGTAGGGCTTTTGCCTTGCACGCAGCCAACCCAGGTCTGCTCCCGGCATCCCATATGGTCCCCAGAGCACCACCAGGAGTAAATCCTGAGTGAAGAGCCAGGAGTAACCCCTGAGCATAGCCAGATGTGACCCAAAAGGAGCCAAAATCTTCTCTGTTCTGGTAGTCCGATATCAAGGTGCATGGTAGGAGATCTGCCTAGATAGAGCAGGGGATAAGAAACTTGCCTTGCATGCGGCCAATCCCAATCAAATCCCCAGCACCATGTGGTCCCCCAGGCACTACAATATGCTGTGCTGAAGGCCCAGAGCACTGCCAGGGTGGCCTGGTCATCCTCAACCCTGCAGGGCCTGAACAGGATCCTCAGGTCCAGCTGGCCGGAATCCTCACACCCCTGGGGAGAGTCCCCTCCCCCAACAAATGATCAAAGTGTGGGTGAACTGATTCCTCTTGAAACCTTCCTTGATATCCAGGAGGCCCTTCTTTCTCTGTGCCCTCATATGGTCATTGCTCTGTGTATGTGCACATCCTCATCTGCACAGTGTTAGATTAGGGTCCAACCTAATACCTTAATCACCTTTTTGAAAACCTTATCTCCCCAGACACTCACACTCAGGGGTCCCAGGAAGTTAGGGTTTCATAGAATGCGTACAAATGGGATTGGGATTGAGAGGGAAGACACAATCCATCCCATATCCAGGTAATTTCAATTGTTCCCAGAGAAAAACCAGTGATTGAATGAAGTCCACTTTGTAACACCGTGGACCCAAAAGTCAAATCAAAAAGGATTAGAAACCTCAATATCAGACTTGAATCCCTAAGTTACATTAGAACTAAGGCATTATTTTAATTATTTAATAATTTTTTCATAGTGTTGCCTGAGTGGGGATCTGCTGTATCTTTCCAGGTACCTCCTGTTCTCCTGAAGGCTCAGGAGAACATGGTGATCAGCTGCCCTGTTTGATGCTGTGTCTGCAGGGAAACTGTCTTCCCTGGGCCCTGGCCATGGAAGAGGAGTGTGGACTGCTTAGAAGTTTCTAGGAGCAGCGCTGCCAGAGTTTCCTTTCAGGTTGGGGGAAGTCGGCTACAGACAGCAAAGGGGGCAAGAGGCCACTCCTAACCTGTCCTGCTTCCGCCAGTAGCAGATCATCTTATTAGAGGGCCCGGCTGCATCCTGCAGGTCCAAGATCAGGTCCTGTCATAAGAACCCATCTGCCTAGATCCTGCTGTGCCTGTGTCTGGGTCTCCCATTGATGTGCAGGCTGGTTGCTGGGTCAGCAGAAGCACACCTGGTTATCTTGCCTGGCTCATGTCCACATGAAAGGAAAATAGGAAGTTGACTGTCTTGCCTTCAAACATCAATTTGTATGATCAATTTCTGGAAAAGTAGAAGACGAAAGCCATTTAGGTTGGAAACTAATGAAAAGAAATAAAAATTCCTTGTTTTATTGGGCTCACAGACATGGGGCAGAGCTGCTACTGGCTCTCCCTGTGCCCAGCCGCTTACAAGATGCCCAGAGGGATGGCGGTTTCTAGCCCTGGCCTGCCACCCCAGCAGAGCCTTGCAACAAGCCAGACTACCCTCCACTCCATGAGGGCCTCCATTTTCCATATCCGGACTTCCCCCTCGTCAGAACTCCACCCAGCAGACCTGCCTATCACAGCTCGGCTCATGAGGCCACATGCGGCCGCACGGTTCATCAATAAATGCTGGATTTAGAGGTGACTACAAGAGTATACTACCCGCACAGCAGAGCCTGGCAAGCAACCCGTGTTGTATTTGATATGACAAATACCAGTAACAATTATAGACCTCATTCCCATGATCTGATTGAATGGTTTGAGGCTCTTGATGTTCCTGGAGCAAGCAGATACCCTTGGGCTCTACTAGCATGAGACAGGACACATGGAGATATTACTGGTGCCCACTCGAGCAAATCAATGATGAATGGGAAGACAGTGATACAGTGATAGTGTTCCAACCCCCATCCCTCTACCAGTGCACACTTCCCAACACCAATGTGCCCCATTTCCCTCCCACCCCATCCGCCACAACCTACCTCTATGGCAGGCATTCTCTCTCTCTCTCTCTCAAACTAAGGGCATTTTTTTTTTTTTGCTTTTTGGGCCACACCCGGCAATGCTCAGGGCTTACTCCTGGCTCTGCACTCAGGAATTACTCCTGGCGGTGCTCGGGGGGACCATGTGGGATGCCGGGGATCGAACCCGGGTCAGCACAGGACGACCCCAGAAGCAAGGCAAATGCCCTACCCGCTGGGCTATCGCTCCGGCCCCACTAAGGGCATTTTAAAGATTCAATGACATTGAGCAAGGAAAGATAAACAAATGAGACTACATTAAATTAAGAAGCTTTTGAACCTCAAAGGAAATGATGACCAGAATACAAAGATATACCACTAATTGGAAGAAAATATTTGCCACGACTCATCTTATAAGCTGTTAATATCCAAGATATATAAAGGGTAGAACTTTATAAGAAAAAGAATTATACTACCCTATCAAAAATGGTGAAAAGATGAACAGAAGCTTCCTCAAAGAAGAAATACAAATGGCCAAAAGGCACTGAAGGAATGTTCTGCATCACTGATCATTAGGGAGATGAAAATGAAACCAACACAGAGATATTTCACACCAGTGAGACTGGCACACATCACAAAGAACAAACACAGTTAGTTTTTTGCATGAATATGGAGGGAAATATACTCTCATTTTCTGCTGGTGGGAAAGTTGGCTGGCTCAACATTTTCAGAAAACAATTTGAACCCTTCTCAAAAAAGCTAGGAATTGAGGTTATATATGACCCAGCAATTCCACTCCTTGGAATTTAATGCAAAGTCTCAAAAACATATCCCAGGAAAGACATTTCCACTCCTTTGTTTATTGCAGCACTATTCACAATAGCCAAAATCTGGAATCAGCAGGTGTCCATGAGCAGATCACTGAGTAAAGAAATGTACATATATGTTGCAGGACACCTAAAAGCCTAGGCCTCTGCATCTGCCCTGGATTGCCTCCTGCAGGTCACTTCATAGATAGGGGGTAGTCTGAATGTGGCAGTCTTATCTGACCATGTATTCTGTACTGGATGGAATAAATATTCTCTCATGCTACCACAATCATCGTGGGACTAGCTAGATCTTACCAGCATATTTGCCTGGCCACATTGGATCTCTAAGTAATTAGACCAGAGAGAAATGCTGTTTGCCTCCAAGCAAGCAAGCATGGCTCCCCTAATAACTCAAAGGCAACTAAAACACAAAACTACCGTGAAGTAGAGCGAGACTCTTGTGAAGGCTTGGAGAAATATTTAACTGGCATTAGTATTAGTCTTTAGTACAGATACATGCCATCTCAGAAACCCCCTTCTCTACCCTATAAAGGCAATTCCAGGCAGATCTTGGCTCAAGACATTAGGTGAGGTGCTGGGAGAAATTACCTGAGGGCATTTGATCCTTCCTGCCAGGGGAAGTTACATTTAGCTTATAGCTTCTCCCAGCTCTGCTAGGAGGCTTTTAATTAGCTCTGGGTCCTTGTAAACAACCAGATGGTGTTCTGAAGTTGCTACATTTCTATAAAGCTATTTTCCTGTTTTCATCTCTAGATAGCCCAGCCCAGAATGGGCTGGGCTGGGGAGTTGGGGGGGGATTCCTAGCTATAAAATAAGCCGTAAGAAGAAAGAATCTCTCTCTTTTTTTTCCCTCTTTGCCATTTCAGCTTCCCTTGGTGTTTTGCTTCTCCGTCCTCTCCATTCTCTGTTGGGCCTCAACACGTGGTGGCAGCCATCTTGGCCTACACCTGGCTGGGGCCTAGCTGGGAACCCAGAATCTGGAGGTTTTTCCTGCTCTCGGATTGTATATTGGAACCTGTGATAGTAAAGCCCTTTTTAAAACTGCATCGGATTCCTGAGTCTTCATCCATTTTCTGCCAACTTCGGAGGTAGAAGGGAACTTCGCTTCCCAGCACTGTCGGGACCCCGGCAGCGCCCCTGACACATATACACAATGGAATACTACTCAACCTTAAGAAAAGCTGAAGTCATGCAATTTGCTTCCATGTGGACAGATCTGGAGCATGTTAATGCTGAGTAAAATTAGTCAGAAGGAGAGAGGCAGATGCGGTTCTGATCTCTCTCATGTGTGGAATCTAAGGAAACAGTAGGGGAAGAACAAATGCCCAAAGTCAATAGAAACAAAGAATGTGAGGACTGTTGTTCAGAAGGAAACAAGGACGAGGGATAGAAAGGAAGAGAAAACTAAGATACTCATGATACCCCATCAGAAATGTATTGTGAACCACAGATCCTAAAAAGGAAAGAAGTTGCTGGCCACAAAAGCAGGCAGGAGGTAGGCGAGAAACTGGGGACATTGGTGGGGAAAAGTTGACACCGGGGAAGGGATTGGTGGCAAATTACTGTTTGCCTAAAATTCAACTATCAGTAACTTTGTAAATCATGGCTCTTCAATACAAATTTTTAAATAAAATTCAAACATTAATAACTTTTAATTCATTCAAACTCAATAAAAATTTTAAATAAAAATTAAGAAAATATTGTCCAAGGCGCCAGAGAGATAGCACAGCAGGGAGCGTGTTTGTCTTGCATCGCGGCCAACCCAGGTTCGATCCTCGACATCCCATATGGTCCCCGAGCACTGCCAGGAGTAATTCATGAATGCAGAGCCAGGAGTAACTCCATGAGCATTGCCAGATGTAATCCAAAAGAAAAAATAAAATTGTCCTAGAGAGTGAAGGTGTCGGGGCGCTCCGCCCGGTCCCCGACAGTGCCGGGAAGCGAGTTCCCTTCTACCTCCAAAGCCGGCGAGGAACGGATGAAAACTCAGGAATCCGATGCAGTTTTAAAAGGCTTTACTTATCACAGGTTCAGGCATACAAATCAGCAAAAGGAAAAACCCGATGCTTAGGATTCCAGGCTAGAACCCCAGCCACGTGTAGGCCAAGATGGCGACCACCACGTGTAAAAGTTTCCAAGGGGAATGAACGCTCACAAGGAGAGATCCCACAAGGAAGAAGGCAGGGAGAGCGGGGAACCAGCTAGTTTATATCCCTGTAACTCAGACCTTCCTCCCACTGTTATGGAAAGCAGGGAGGGTCCAATGCCCTTAGGTAATCCCTCCCTGCACCTCACCTAGGGCCTTTACTGTGCTAATGTTTTGAGCCAAAATCTGCTTGGGAATGCCTTTGTAGTGTAGAGAAGGGGGTTTCTGAGATGGCATGTCTCTGTACCAAAGACCAACACCAATGCCAGTTAAATATTTCTCCAAGCCTTCACAAGTCTCCTCTACTTCATTGTAGTTTTATATTTTAGTTGCCTTTGAGTATATCAGGGGAGCCATGCTTGTTTGCTTGGAAGCAAACAGCATTTCTCTCTGGTCTAATTACTTAGGTGTCCTACGTGGCCAGGCTAATATGCTGGTAAGATCTAGCTAGTCCCACGATGATTGTGGTAGCATGGGAGAATATTTATACCAGCTAGTACAGCATACATGGTCGGATAAACTGCCACATTTAGACTACCCCCTTATCTACGGAGTGATTTGCGGGAGGCAATCCAGAGCAGATGCAGCGGCCCTTAGGAGTCCTGCAACAGAAGGTGACAGTGCTCAGTAAAAATTTACCAAGTACCGGGGCCAGAGTGATAACACAGCGGGTAGGGCATTTACCTTGCACCACGGCCAGCCCATGCCGGCCTGGGTTCGATCCCCAGCATCCCAATGGTCCCCCGAGCACCATCAGAAGTAATTCCTGAGTGCAGAGCCAGGAGTAACCCCTGAGCATCGCTGGGTGTGGCCCAAAAAACAAACAAAAAAAATTACCAAGTACCAGTTACTATTAGCTAGTAGTAGTTAATAAAGTGTGCCCTATATCTAGTCTATATTATTGCCCTAACTTCCCATTTATATTTCCAAGTAGAACTGCATTTTTTATTTTGGAATGGGGCACAACCAACAAGGCTCAGGAGCTACCCCCAGGCCTCGAGACCCCTCCTGTGGGTGCTCAGGGTGCTATGCAGGGCCAGGGATTGAATCCAGCCTACTGCATGAAAAGCCTGTTGAACTTTCTCTCCATCAAAAAATTCAGTTCTTTTATACTATCCTAGGATATTCCTTTTCTTTCCCATCATTTTGTTTTGTTTCTCTTGTGTTCCAAGAACATTTGCTGTTTCTTTAAATTGTCCAAATGTTGACCATTGCAATGCTCCATTTTTCTGTTTTCACTTCTTGACCTCAAACAAAAGCAATCAGTTATTACAATCACAAACAGGAATATTGGAAACAAACACCAGAAAAGAGAACAGATTGAACAAAGTTTTTGTGACAGGCTTGCATGAACTCCAGAATGCAAGACTAAACAGTCCCCAAGTGACCTTCGGAAGGCCTTTCTTCGTCCCCCTGGGGAGACGGCATCACTTCTTGCAGCAGATAAAGGCCCGTTGGGTCCTTGTCTGCTGATCTGTATGTGTGAACTCTATTTCTAGTCTCCCAACCTCATTTAAATATGATTTAAAATATTAATTTTCATATACTTCATGCTAATTTTAAAATGGATTTAAATGGGTTGGAGACTACAAATTCTTTCTGCCTGAGGTCAAATCTCTGTTCCAGACTTCGTAGCTGTGTGACCTTAGGCTCTCCAACTTGATCTCCATTTTTTTTTTTTTTTTTGGGCCATACCCAGCAATGCTCAGGGGTTTCTCCTGGCTCTGAACTCAGGAATGACTCCTGGCGGTGCTTGGGGGAGCATACGGGATGCCAGAGATCGATCCCGGTCAGCCTTGTGCAAGGCAAATGCCCTCTCGCTATACTATCTCTCCAGCCCCTCTCGGAGTTGATCTTAACATGTCTGAGCTCCAGCTGCAAAATAAGAATGCTTCAGCTCATAGCATCTTCATAAAATTAGGCAATGTATGTAAAAAGTTCAGTGACTCTCATGTACTGTATTTTTAATTACTTTTTATTTAAAAAGTGTTTAATGGGGGCCAGAGCGATAAGAGCGCGTTGCATTTGGCTGACCAGGGGTTCGATCCATGTCATCCCATATGGTCCCCAAGCACCACCAGGAGTAATCCTGAGTGCAGAGCCAGGAGTGACCCCTGAGCATTGCCAGGTGTGATCCCAAAAAAAAGCAAAAAAAAAAAAAAAAAAGGTTTAATGGAATCATTGTGAGATACATAGCTGCAAAGTTGTTCATGATTAGTTTTCAGTCAATGTTCCAAAGACTCATCCTTTCTCCAGTGGACATTTTGTACCACCAATGTCCCCAGTTTCCCTCCTCCATCGCCCCACCCCTAGCCTGCCTCTATGGCAGACACTTTTACCCAGATGTTATGTTGCAAAATACATATATTATGAAACTTTTTTTTTTGTGAACTGGCTAACTAACAGCAATATGTATGTTTGTTGGTAGAAGCTGCACACCAGTAGCTGGGGATGGGGTTGTCTGAGGTCATACCACGCTATGCCACCTGGTATAGACCTGGACTCTGCTTGGGCATGGAGGTGCATCACCGAGAGACTGACAGTGCTCTGGGACTATCAAGGCAGTGCGCTGAGGGCAGGGAGTCCACTTGTTCTGCACTGCATGGGACATGATCCCTGCCACCCAATTTATTGGGGAGCCATGATAGCGAGCCGTGATAGCACTGCATGGGAGCTGATCCCTGCCACCCAATTTATCAGGGTGCCATGATAGCAAGCAAAGATACATTGAGAAGCAAGTGAGGTATGTGTTCAAGGGATAACAGCTTCGAGGAAACACAGGATGGCTTTTTGGGGAGAAGTTTATATACAGTTCCTCCAAACTTTATCATTTTTCCTGGAGGTTTGTATACAGAAAAGTTAGCCTGGTTATTGTCACAGGAAAACTTTGCATGTTGATGGTCTTCTCATAATGCATTTCTTGTACTGTTGGTGGTCCCTTCATAATGTCATAGATTTTTCCATAGTTTTTCCTCTTTGAAGGGTCCGCTCTTCTCTGGGTGAGGCCTTGGATTTCTGCATCCGGTTGGTCCCTCTGTTTTGCCTCTCCAACAAGTTTAGGATTGAATGTCAATTGGGATGTGGTCTTCATGCCTTTGGGATACTTCAGGGCTAAGAGATCTCTCGTTAGTAGAGATCTACTAGGTCTCTACTAGATCAAGTAGAGAAGTTTTATAATTTCCCAAGAGCACATAACCAGGGGCCCCCTACCTATCTGCCTGCAACTTTTATCTAGGACACCGCAGATCCGAAATGTGTGCTTTGGAGTTCCATAATGTCAGAGGTAAGGAAGTGGTGGAGCAGTATGGAGGAACCATCCATAATTCTATCCTCGGGAGAGACCCCATCCCAAGTCTCCCCAAAGTCAAGGCAGTACTAAAGTTTCTCCTGCTGGTCCTTATCATCATTGGTCAATTTTCCTGACCACAGAAGAATTACTTCATCAACAGCCTCTACTTAGAGAAATGTGTGTTAGGAAAAAAATCAAAACCACTTAATGTATAGTACTGGAGGTACTCGCCATAGCAATCAGAGAAGAAAAGGACATTAAGGGGCACCCAGATAGGCAAGGAAGAAATCAAGCTATCATTATTTGCAGATGACATGATATTATACCTAGAGAACCCTAAACTCTCGACCCCAAAACTCTTAGAAACAATAGATAGGTATAGTAGAGTGGCAGGGTACAAAATCAATACCCAAAAGTCGGTGGCTTTCCTATACACAAATAACGAAAGAGAAGAAAGGGATATTAAGAAATCGATTCCATTCACAATTGTGCCACAGAAAATCAAATACCTAGGAATCAGCTTAACCAAGTGTGTAAAGGATCTATACAAAGAGAACTACAAGACACTGCTTCAAGAAATAAAAAGAGGACACGAGGAAATGGAAACACATTCCCTGCTCATGGATGGGGAGAATTAACATTGTTAAGATGGTAATACTCCCTAGAGCTTTGTACAGATTCAATGCGGTTCCTATAAGGATTCCCATGACATTCTTTTAAAGAAATTGACCAAACACTTCTGAAATTCATATGGAATAATAAGCCCCCACGGATAGCTAAAGCAATCCTTGGGAAGAAGAAGATGGGAGGCATCACCTTTCCCAACCTCAAACTGTACTACAAAGCAGCAGTAATTAAAACAGCGTGGTACTGGAATAAAAACAGACCAGTGGACCTATGGAATAGAGTTGAGTATCCTGACACCCACCCTCAAAGACATGATCAGTTAATCTTTGATAAAGGTGCAAAGAGTCCAAACTGGAGTAAGGAAAGCCTCTTCAACAAGTGGTGCTGGGAAAACTGGACAGCTACATGTAAAAAAATGAATTTGGACCTGTGTCTAACACCTTGCACAAAAATCAGTTCAAAATGGATTAAAGATCTCAATGTCAGACCTGAATCCATAAAGTATGTTGAAGAAAATATAGGAAAAACCCTCCACAACATCGATGCTAAAGACATCTTCAAAGGTGAAGCACCATTAACAAAGCAACTAGAAGAAAATATAAATATATGGGACTACATGAAACTGAAGAGCTTCTGCACCTCGAAAGAAACAGTGACCAAGATAGAAAGACAGTCGACGGAATGGGAAAAGAATATTCACCCAATACCCATCTGATAAGGGGTTAATATCCAGGATATATCAGGCACTGGTACAGCTATATAAGAAAAAAACAGCCAACCCCATTAGAAAATGGGGAGAGGAGATGAACAGAAACTTTGACAAGGAAGAAATCCGAATGGCCAAAAGGCATATGAAAAAAATGCTCATCATCACTAATCATCAGAGAGATGCAAATCAAAACAACAATGAGATATCACCTCACACCACAGAGAATGGCCCATATCCAAAAGGGTAAAAGCAACAAGTGCTGGCGTGGATGTGGGGAAAAGGGGACTCTCATACACTGTTGGTGGGAATGTCGACTTGTACAACCTTTCTGGAAAACAATATGGACATTCCTCCAAAGACTAGAAATTGAGCTCCCCTTTGACCCAGCCATACCGCCTCCTGGGAATATACCCTGGAAAGCCAAAACGCACAGCGGAAACACAATCCGCACTTTTATTTTCATAGCAGCACTGTTCACAATAGCCAAAACCTGGGAAACAACCAGTATGCCCGAGAACTGATGACTGGATAAAGAAACTGTGGTACATCTACACAATGGAATACTATGCAGCTGTCAGAAAAACTGAAGTTATGAAATTTTGCTATAAATGGATGGATATGGAAAGGATCATGTTGAGTGAAATTAGTCAGAAGGAAAGGGAGAGACATAGAATGACTGCATTTATTTGCATGGCATAAATATACTAGGTGATCTTACCAAAAGTGGAAATTACCACAAGCGTGTGGGAGTCAGAGGTTGGTTTAGATAGAGAAAGGAACATGAGTGAATAAATGTCTAAAGTTCTGATGCTAACATAGAACTGAGCATTAAAGACAGACAAAAAATGCAAATGATGGCTTCTAAGTGTACGTAGTGCAACCCACAATGTGTGGGAGAAGGAGGAGAGAGAGAGAGGGAGAGGAGAGGGAGATAAAGAACCTGCCATTTAGGCGGGATGTGGGAGGGGGAGGGAATTGGGGACATGGGTGGTGGCTGAGGGGCACTGGTGGAGGGCGGGGTGCTGGAACACTGTGTGACCGAAACCCCCAAGCGTGAACAACGTTGTAATTGTATATCTCACAGTGGTATAATAAAATGTTAAAAAAAAAAAAAAAAACACTTAATGTACTATTTGCCTGGGATTCCCGGTCTCCGCACTTCATAACTGGGTCTTGGTGATTAGATCCACTGAAAGGGACTTTCAGCCACAATTTCATTCTCCATATGCTCTGATTACATGCTCATTTGAAACGTGGTTCTTATCAGATGGAATTTTGATGGATTCTAAATTGTTTGCTTGAGCCCATGTGGAATCATTTGTTCAATTTCTAATACACAATCTCCTGACTGAAGAGCTACCAAGGTGGTAGAATTGATGAATGTGGCTAGAGGGCAAGGGCTTGTGTCCTCAAGCAAGGTTTTAAACTTATTTACCCTCTGGGGTGGAGACCCCAGCATGATAGCCCCACTAAAGGTTTTGGTTTTTTTTGTTTGTTTGTTTGTTTTTAATTTTTATTATACCACCATGAGCTATACAGTTACAAGGATGTTCATAATTGGGTATCAGTCATACAGTGTTCCAGCACCCATTTCTCCACCAGTGCCTCATTCTCACCACCAATGTCCCAACACTCCCTCCCACCCAACCCCAGCCTGCCCCTATTGCAGGCACCTTTTCTTTTCTTTTTCTCTCTCTCTCTATCTCTGTTTCTGTCTCTGTATCCCTCTCTCTTCTCTTACACTTTGTGACTTGCCTTACATATATTAAAGGTTTGTGATGAAGTGTCTATGTGTATATTCAATAGTGAGTTCTAGTGTGACATTATAGTTCCTCATTCCCCATCAACCTCCCCAGTTTGCTGCAACTGCAGTGATCATTACAGTGTATAAATGTGAAAGATCCTGGGAAGGACCTGGTCCTAATCTTCATTATTATCACGTGTGGGTCTGGTCTATCTCTTGTCCGGCTTTTGCTGGCTGTGGAGACTTCGAGTCTGTAGCCACACCTGCCGACATGGAGGTGGAGGAGCCCAAATCCCTGCTCCAAGTCTGGCCAGAGCAGCCTCCCCCACGTGTCTGCTTACCCCTAGGAGCTATGTCGGACTCGGCCGGGCGGAGCCATTTACCACCCTCTGAAACTCCATGGGCTGCTCCACGTGGGACGAGCGGCACAGCTGTGGGTCTGGTCTGTCCCTTGTTCAGCTTTGCTGGCTGTGGAGGCTTCAGGAGTAATTCTTGAGTGCAGAACCAGGGGTAACTTCTGAGCATCACTAGTGCGACCCAAAAAGAAAAAACATGGGGAGGAAATAAATACTAGTCAGAACATGGGCTCTCTTTTTGAGAGGCTCAAGGAAGAACATGGGCTTGAACAAAACAAGAAAGCCCCCACTAAAGGTTTTGATCAAGATTGCCAGTACTGCAGGGAGCACATTTGAGGCCATGGAGCACATTTGCCTTGCATGCATCTGACCAGGGTTTGATCCCTGGCGTCCCATATGGTCCCCGAGCACAGCAAGAAGTAATTCCTGAGTGCAGAGCCAGGAGTAACCCCCGAGGATCGCCAGGTGTGACCCCAAAAGCACCCCCACACACATACACACACACACACACACAAAATAAAGATAGCTTACAGTTCCTCTGAGGCTAACTTCCACCAGAAGGTACTATGGGTTTTTCCTTTTGTTGCAGGCACACAGTTAGAGCCCTAGAATGTACTTTGGGAAACTATAACAAAAGAAGAGAGCCCATAGCCCTGAAGTAGCTCAAAGGCATGAGGACCACATCCATTGACAAACTAGTACTAAACTCTAAGAAGAGGAGAAACTGAGGCTCTGCAAATGCAGAAATCCAAGGCCCCACCTCAGAAGGGTGGGCCCTGAGATGGGGTGAACCCCTCAGAAAGGGAGAAGCTACAAAAGAATCTATGAGATTCTAAAATGATTGAGAGCACAAGGCTCTCCTATGACACAAGGCTTTCCTATGACAAATGCCCAAGTTAACTTTCTTTTTTGGGGGCAGGGGGGTCACACCCAGCAATGCTCAGGGGTTGCTCCTGGCTCTTCACTCAGGAATTACTCCTGGCAGTGCTCAGGGGGACCATATGGGATGCCAGGGATTGAACCCAGGTCGGCCGTGCAAGGCAAACGCCCTACCAGCTGGGCTACCTCTCTGGCCCCCAAGTTAGCTTTCATGTATGCGAAACTCCAGGAAAAAGAATATTTGTGAGAACTGTATTAAAGAATTGCTCTTTTCAGGAAAGGAATGTCAGTCCTAATCTCAGCAATTCTTTGCTCCTGCCCTGAGTCCATGGCTCCCCGAGAAACAGGTGGCAGGGACCATCCCATGCAGAACACGGGAATTCCAGGCACAGCTCGATGATGTCTCATTGAGCTACACCAGGCATTTGCCCACGCACTTCTGGCAGAGATGGAGAAGAAGAGGATGAACCCAGAGCTACGGCAGAGCCTGGCAAACTAGCCTCTTTCCTCAAGGCTACCTCTATTGCTCCCCAGTGCAATGAGCCTCCAGTAACTCTTTCATGGCGTGAACCCTCCATGTTAGAGGCAGTTCACTGTGGCTTTCAGGACTACTGGACAGTAAAATCAAAACTGCAACAGTGGCATCTCCAGACTGAGCCCTGGGAGTCGAAATTACAATCTATTCTGGAGAGAGAGAGAGAGAGAGAGAGAGAGAGAGAGACAGACAGACAGACAGACAGAGACAGAGACAGAGAGACAGAGAGATACAGAGAGACAGAGAGAGAGAATCCTATCATGGAGGCAGACTGGGGATAGGGGGGTGAAAGGAAGGAAACAGGGGCATAAATGTGGAAAAGAGACACTGGAGAACAAATGAGTGTTGGGAATTGTATGACTGAAACCCAGTCATGAACAATTTTGTAATTGCATCTCACGTGATTTAATTTAAATAATTATTTTAATTTTTTTTAAAAGATGCATTCTGTCCTTGTCCACTCTGCTTATGCCCACACACCTTGTTACCTGGGTCCACTAATGCGCTACAGAAGTTGTGGTGGACAGCTGTCATCCTTTACTCCATTCATGAATCTATGGGTTCACAGTATGGACAGGATATTCCATGGTACCAAGGGTCTCCGTGGGAAGGCTTAGATGGCGTAGTCTGGATCGGAGTTTTGCATACACAAGTTAATCTGGGTTTTTATCCTATAAAGCCTCGCATCATTGGTGAGCTTTTAATAATCTCACGGGTTCTTTTGCAGCTGCTCCTTTTCTGGGTCTACCCTTCGGAGGGGTCCACCTTTCCCTGAGTGAGGCCGAGAGTTTCTGCACCTGGGCAGTGCCTCAATTTCTCCTCTTAGAGCTTGGGATATGTATATCAATGGATGTAGTCTTCAAGCCTTTGGGCTGCTCAGGGGATCTCTTCTTAAGTTTTATTATTGTTTCCCAAAGTACATTCCAGGGGGCCTCTACCTATCTACCTGCAATAAAAGGAAAGGCTCATCAAAACTTCTGCTGGAAGTTAGTCTCAGAGAAATTGAAGGATTCCATTCACACCTGCAAGAGGTAGATTTGGTTGCTGCCAAGTTGTCACCTAGAGTGCCAGCATAATCCTTGTTCCTGGAATTCTCCTGGATGACAGTTGAAAGAGTGAGCACTCTGTAAGGACCAAGACAGCACTGCAGGGGTTCTGCCCTGACTACTGAGTTAGGCATCAGCTAGCAGTGGCTACCCTATATTTTGCTTATTATGAGGGGTTCCTGGAATGGTCCAGAGTCCAGGATATAGACACATGTCAGGATCTTCACATGGTCACTGCAGAGAGTTGATAGAATAGAGGATCAGGATCTTGCTGAGTTGTCCTTGGAAAAGAAGGAGCCACAGCACACACTTCATTGTGCTTTTAATGAATAAGTAAGTACTTAGAATTATAAAAGAGGGGCCAGAGTGATAGCACAGTGGGTAGGGTGTTTGCCTTGCATGCAGCTGACCTGGGTTAGATCCCCGGCATCCCATATGGTCCCCCGAGCACCACCAGGAGTAATTCCTGAGCAAAAGAGCCAGGAGTAACTGCTGAGCATTGCTGGGGGTGACCCAAAAAAGAATAAATAAATAAATAAATAAATAAATAAATAAATAAATAAATAATTGCTGGTTCTGCTTTTAAAAAAAGAATTATAAAAAGAAACCAATTATATTGGAATACAACTTAAAAAATGTAATTTACAGAATAATAATGTATGTGCTCTTTACTAACACATTAGGAAAGCAAGATGTAGAAGAGGGTCAAATTTCCACCAATTGCCTTCCAAAATTGTGAAGAGCTTGGATGTTTTGAGAAGTCTTTTGCACTGTGACATACACAGATTTGTTCTCCCACGGCTGTCAAAATCATGGGTTCAGCAAAGCCCGGGCCTGAAGCTTATATTCACATTAGAATTGCTGTTGTTACTGTTTGTAAAATTATTATTGAATTTTTCTACAAGCACAGAGTAGTTTAAAGATAATTAACATTTTTAACTTTTTTTGTTTTTCAATCGCAGAATGGAATTAATCATTCCCTATATTCAAATTAAAGTTTTTCCAATACTCTTCGTGATATATTTTTATAGATTTCCTGTTAGTAGTACTTCTAAGTATTATTTATGAACTATTGCACATGGAGTCAAAGACAGATGTGCCCAGAGCCGGAGGTTCTTTGTCCTTTTAGCTATTTCTTCGATGCCTTTGAAGGCATTCCATGCCGCTCTCTTCCTCCTGCGCAGCTCAGGTTTTAGGTCGTTCATCATGTTGATTTCTCGACCTAGGTACACATAAGTGCTGCATTCAGAGATGTTTGTTCCATTGAGAGTGAATGGGGCCTCTGGAACTAGTTCGTTCTTCATAAACATGATTTTCTTTAGATTCAGCTGTAGACCTATCTTTCCACATTCTCGGTCAAAGTCAGCCAGCATTTGTGCGGCTTGGCTAATGTTTGGTGTTATTAGAATGATGTCATCAGCGAAGTGGAGGTTGTATAGTTGCCGACCATCTATCTTCACTCCCATTCCTTCCCATTCTAATTGTTGCATGATGTTCTCGAGGGTGGCACTGAAGAGTTTTGGTGAAATGGTATCACCCTGTCTAACCCCCTCTTTTCACATTAATGATCACTTCTTTGTAGAATGGTGAGATCCTGGTGGTGAGTCCGTAATACAGCTCACGAAGGATCTTGATGTATTGGGTTTGAACACCCCTGTTTGGCTAGGGCTTCGATGACTGCTTCAGTCTCCACAGAATCAAAGGCTTTCTGTAAATCAATGAACGTGAGACAGAGCGGCATCTTGTACTCCCTACAAACCTCAATGAGCTTGGTTAGTGTGTGGATATGGTCGATTGTGCTGAATCCTTTCTGGCAGCCAGCTTGCTCGCATGGTTGTCCTTCATCTAGTGTTCTGCTAATCCTGTTCAGGATGACTCGTGTAAACAGCTTGTAGATGACGGACAACAGGCAGATGGGGGCGATAGTTGCTGATGTCGTGAATGTCTCCCTTCTTGAACAGTAGAACTGTCCTGCTGGTTTTCCATTGGGAGTGCACCTTGCATTCGGACAGGTAGCATGTGAAGAGCCAAGCTAGTGTATTGATGAGTACCGACGGCAGATTCTTCAGGTGTTCAGGTCTGACTTTGTCTGGGCCTGGTGCTGTTCCCTTCTTTACCGACGAGATGGCATGTTGGATTTCAGAAGGGAGAACGTTGGGAATGACATATCCATCCTGTGGAATTTGGTATGTGGGCAGGGGGATGTGGCTATCAAAGAGATTTGAATAGAAGTCCTGGATAATCTTCTCCATTGCCTTTCTGGAAGATGTGATAGATCCATCAGGGCGTCAGAGGGCAGTCATCTTGGTATTATAGTTGGCGAAGGTCTCCCTGCATTAACATACGCCTCAGAGACCTGGACCCTACGAAAGCAGGATGAGAATGCTATTCGGGTCTCCCCTGAGAGGAATCGAAAGAGCTATGCTTGGAATATCACGCCTCACTCAAGTGAGAGAAGGAATACAGAGTTCTGACCTCCGTCGCTATTCCAGAATCAGGGACGCTGTCTCGTTTGCCAAGGCATCGAAAATCAGATGGGCTGGACATGTAATGCGATTTGGAGATGACCGCTGGACTAGAGCCATTACCAATTGGATCCCACAGGATGTCAAAAGATCACGTGGCTGCCCACCTACAAGATGGTCAGACTTCCTTGTCAAGACCCTGAAGGAACTGTTTGAGGCTCTTCATATTCCTGAATCAACCAGATGCCATTGGGCTACATTGGCACATGATAGGGTCCAATGGAAATGTTACTGGCGCCCGCTCTAGCAAATTGATGAATAACGGGATTCAAGTGATCAAGTGATTGCACATGAGATATTTTTTTTTCTTCTGGTGTTTCTCCTGCCCTTCGAGGTGTTGCAGGTGTGGCTCAGTGCCCGGCTGTGTCGACAGGTGGCAGACAGGAGTCAGGCTTGTCTACACCCAGAGCTCTGTCCTGTGGGCCCTGGATGGTTGATAATCTGACATAGAAAAGACCGGGTCCTCCCCTGGGATGAACCCAGAGCTACAGAAGAGCCTGGCAAGCTACCTGTGGTGTATTTGATATGCCAAAAACAGTAACAATAATGGACTTCATTCCCAATGAAAGGAAACATTACTGGTGCCCGCTTGAGCAAATCGATGAACAATGGGAAGACAAGTGACAAGTATTATTTTATCTTTGGATATGATTTTATGTAGATAAACTTGTTTGCTGCCTGCCTTCTTGGCCTTCTAGATGTGCTGACACATTTTCTGCCAAGAGCAGTGATTTAGCTTCTCCAGACCAAGTTCTACATCTTCTATTTCATTCCCTGGTAATTGCATGGGCCTCCAGGACAATGTTAACTAGAGGTCACGCTGAGTTGGCTTTCCATTTTCAGTACAGGAAACCAGCCTGCTCACTACCAATCACCATCAGGTCAAATAATAGCCCCTGTAATTGGTCTCAATTGGACAGAGTTTGATCAATAACTGACAGCTTCCTGATTTTTTGTTCCTGCTTCCAACTTAGCATCCATTATAAAAAGGCCACTACAGTCCCCTCCAGATATCCCCTTCTCACTAGGCACCCCATGACTGCAGAGCCCCAACTAGGGGATACCAGCAACTTTTCTATCACATGAGTCTTTCCTCTTGGGACTGGAATGATAGTAAAGCAGTAGGGATTTGCCTTGCACACAACCAACCTGAGTTTTATTCCTGGCACTGCATATCGTCCGTCAAACCCAGCCAGGAGTGATCCTTAACACAGAGGCAAGAGTAAGCTCTAAACTTCTGGGTGTGACACAAAAAACAAAGAAAAAATTTCCTGTCTTGAGCCAAAGAAATAGTATAGGGGTTAAGGCCCATGACTTGGATATAGGAAACATATTTTGGTTCCTGGCATAGCATAAGTTCCCCTGAACACCACCAGGGGTAACTCCTCAACTCAGAGACAGAAATAGCCCCTGAGTACCAAAGATAACAGAATAGGTTATGTATTTTTGCATACAGGAGGTCTCATTTTGGTACCCACATGGTGCCCTGAGTGCTATCAGGAGTGACCCCCAAGCACAAAGCCATGAGTGTTCCCCAATACATTGTCCGTCAAACCCCAACAACTTCCAAAAGCAAAAGAAACAAATGAACAAATAACTTTTCTATTCCTTTAGGGTACTGTAAAAATGCTATTGACAAGGACCAACTCCCTTGGTAACATTAATGAACTCTGGATTGTTTATTTAGGTGTTTTTGTTTATTTCCACCATGGATAAACAGATCCTCATATTATGGAAACATCCACTCTTTGGGGTCTCATCAAGTCCCATTTTGCCTGGGAACAGACCCTACCCCACACCTTTTTAGTTGAAATCCCATCCCAATAAATGTATGCATGAACTCCAGCCTTCAGAATGTGACTATATTTAGAGATACAATCTTTAAGGAGGAGATTACAGTAACATGACATTATTAAAGTGGGTCCTAACCCAGCATGACAGTGTTCTATCGAAAGGGAGATCACAGCTCAGACACACGGAGGGCAATTATGTGAGACCAAGGAGAAGCTTCTCCATACCAGGGAGAGACTCTCAGGAAGACTCAGACAACCTGGTCCCTGGATCTTGGCATTCCGACTCCAGGACTGCGAACAAATAATTTTCTATTATTTAGTCCTCCCAATGTGCATTTGATTGGCAGCCCCAGATGACTGGTACACATATGCTAGTTATTGAATCCTACTGAAAATTGAAGTGCAATAAATATAGCACATGTGGCTTGTTTATTCCCTGAAAGTTGGTGTGAGGCCCATACCCCCAGGCCTCACGGTCTATTAGTCATTTTCCAGGTATACCTGGAACTTGGCACTTACCCAGGTGAGAAGCTACACTTTTATCACCAGGTATCTCAAAGCAACTCCCACAAACATTAGGGACACTTCAGAGGTATCATAGATGACACATGAGAAAAAAGAGAGAAAGAGAGAGAGAGAGAGAGAGAGAGAGAGAGAGAGAGAGAGAGAGAGAGGAGAGAGGCCATGCTTTAAAACAACTTGAGCTTGGGGCCAGAGAAACAGTGGGTAGGGCGTTTTCTTGCACACTGCTGACCTGGGTTAGATCCCTGGCACCAATATGGTCCTTCAAGCACCACCAGGAGTAATTTCTGAGTGCAGAGCCAGGAGTAATCCCTGATCATCGCTGGGCGTGACCCAAAAAGGGGCGGGGGGACAAAAACAAACAAGATCATCTGTGCATTGGGAGGTCTGTAGCAGAGAGGCTATGGACAGACACTTTAGCACAACCTTCCTACAATGGGAAGACCCCCACTCCCCCGATCTCTGTACTCACAACCTGGCTGTGATTCTCTTCATCTCCAGGGGTTGCACCTGGAACCTTGCTCCAAGGGAATAAATAGGCAGCAATGACGGTATCCATCCTTTTACAATGACTGTTCCTGGCCAGAGCGATAGTCCAGCAGGTAAGGTATTTGCCTTGTACGTGATCAACCCACGTTCCATCCCTGGATTCCCACATGGTCCCCTGAGCACCACCAGGAGTAATTCCTGAGTGCAAAGCCAGGAGTAACCCCTGAGCATCGCTGGGTGTGACCCAAAAAGCAAAAGAAAATTAAAGACTCCTGTCCTTCTTAGGTGTTTTCCTTGCTCTATCCCACACTCCCTCCCTCTGGGGAAGTGTCTCTCAGAGGGCAGTCCCTGGACCTGCTAGGCACTATGTCTTACACCATAGTAGTCTGTGACCCAGAAACATGTGAAGCCAGTGTGTGAGCAATGCAACAATGTGAAGCTCCCAACAACACCACCACAACAAATGAAAATTCAAAGTAAGTGGCTAAAAAGAAGAATAACTCTGAGGCTTTGGTACATGGCTCAGTGGTAGAATACAGGCCTCAAATGCACACAGTCCAGGATTCAATCAATGGTAATGCACACACAAATAATAATAATCAATAATCTTAATAAACTAGATAAACTAGTAAGTCATTCTTTCGTTAGGTCTCACATTTCAGTGTGAGTCTCCTCAGGATGCCACCAGCCACTAAGGAGCCTTTGAGGGCGCCCGCACTTGCAGCCCAAATTTGAATTTGATGTTGTCTGAAGAGCAAATAATCTCTGTGATTGTTTGAGCTAAACTAGCCACTGGTTTATGAAGCTTCACTTCTACTTGAAAGAACAACAGAATAGCAAACTCTAAATTTTCTCTTCCTGGTATCCCACAGACGTTTTCTCAGAAATTAGAGCAAGTTCATCACCAACATAAAGAAAACTGCCAGAATTGTTTCCCAATTATAAAATTTAATCTTTTTTGTTTGTCTGCTTTTTGCTTTTTTGGGTCACACCCAGTAATGCTCAGGGTTTCCCGGCTCTGCACTCAGGAATTATTCCTGGTGGTGTTCAGGGGACCATTTGGGATGCTGAGGATCAAACCGGGATGGCCGCATGCAAGGCAAACGCCTTGCCTGCTGTGCTGTTGCCCCGGCCCCCTAAAATTTAATTTTTTTTTTTTTTGCTTTTTTGGGTCACACCCGGCGATGCTCAGGGGTTACTCCTGGCTCTGCACTCAGGAATTACTCCTGGCGGTGCTCGGGGGGACCATATGGGATGCTGGGGATCGAACCCAGGCCGGCACAGGCCGGCCGTGTGCAAGGCAAACGCCCTACCCGCTGGGCTATCGCTCCAGCCCCTAAAATTTAATTTTTTAAGGCAACACTGAAATTCTAAAAATCTTGTATCTTGGAAGCTTCCATAAATATAAAGACTTCTGATAAGTTGGGTGATGATATCAATTCAATATAATTCTTTTTGTTTTCATGTAGCATCATGAGATGTGTCAACTTTTGAAAGACTCCGATTACCTCACAAATCCATATTTTCCAGATAACAAATGTACAATGTTAGAAAATAAGACATAGATATTTTTATTTTTTTATAGATCCTTTTTTAGGGATCATACCAAACTTTCCCTCAAGGCTTACTCCTAGCTGTGTGCTCAGGAATCACTCCTGGCAGTGCTTGTGGGACCACATGTGGTATGGTAACATATGTGGTGCTGGCTAACATGTGTGACAACCACAGCTAAAGGAGCGCAGCCTTCACAAGCATCATAACCAAATGTGTGAGACCACAACCTGATGTGTGACCCTTGATAGCATCACAATTGAATATGCAAGTCCCACAGAGAAAATGCAGCAACCGTTATAAGATCAGTAAGAAATGGAGGAGGGAATATCACTTGTATCAATTGTCTTCCCGTTCATCGATTTGCTCGAGCAGGCACCAGTAACATCTCCATACGTCCTGTAAAGTGGTAGTGTAGCCCCAGGGCATTTGCTTGCTCTAGCAATAGGAAGAGCCTCAGACCATTCCTTCAGGTCATGGGAATAAGGTCTATAATTGTTACTGGGTTTTGGCATATCATATATGACACAGGTAGCTTGCAAGGCTCTGCTATGTGGAAAGGAGGGAATAATAATGAATAAAAACAGTATTAAGGTAATCTGCTTTTCTGGGGCCAGAGTGAGAGTGCAGCAGGGAGGGCATTTGCCTTGAATGTGGCTAACCAGCTTCAATCCCTGGCATCTTATATGGTGCCCTGAACACTGCCAGGAGTGATCCCTGAGCACAGACAGAGCCAGGAGTAAGCCC
>JAJIBD010016923.1:0-19537 GCA_021461705.1 Cryptotis parvus
AACATCTGCTGAAACTAAATTTAACATAGTCTTACCTGTAATTAAGGTCACAAAAATTTATTTATATGCTTTACAAACAGGGTTCAGTGTGTGATGTACATGCCTTTAATTTAATATGACAGAGAAATCTACAGCATGGTAACGTAGAACCAAAGGTGACAGAGTCCAGGTAACATGAGGGCTAGAGACATACTTTTTCTGCGTGGAAGAAGGTGATTACATAGAGTTTCCCGCAGAACAAAGAAAGATTTGAGATGTGCAGGATTCTGTTGTTATAGGGAACAGCAAACAGAACTAAGTTGTGTTCAGGAGAGTATCCCATCTAGTGAAATATTTCAAGGTTTTGAGTTTAATGCAATTCAATTCTGTTTCAGTAGTTTTCTGCTGAAGTCAGTTGGCTAGTAGTATTTGGAGTAGTGAACATTTTGTGGGGCCTATTTTAAAATAAAGGTTTAGGGCCACTTGTTCAAAAAAGGTAGAAAAATATCTTGCTGAAGGTAGTCACGCAAGTTTTTATTTTCTTTCTGACTTAATTCAGATTATTCATTTACCCTTGAGTATTACGCTAAGAAACATTAATATTTTAAATTCCTTATATGAACTTTATTATACATCTTTAAGTCATGCAATATCAGATTTAAGAGCAGAAAAACAATCAACATAATTTGAACTGAGAAAGAATCGGCAAAATTTGTGTTTTGTGGCTCATACTTCACTTACGCTTACTTCCTACCAAAATTGTGGAAATGCTACCCACCAAGAATGCATTGGTCTCTGTCCCTTTCGGATATGTACATTCCACCAATACCCTCTACCTGCAGTTGTTGATGAGGCAAGAATGAAAGAGGAACACCGTGGATTGCCATATGTTTCCCTCACTTATGCATATTCAGCATAAGTGGTTGGCGAATATAGGGAAGTAACATGAGTGAAGAAAAGAAGAGAGGGATTCCATTTCTAAGGATGTTAGTGCATTTTTCTTGCATTCGAAACAATTTTTTCTGTGACTGGGGACATTGGCCTCTTGAGACTTCCATCATCTCATCTTCCTCATCAAGATAATTTACTCAACAGGAATGTTCTTTGTTAGTCATCAGGTTACCTTGAATGCACTTTCTTAGTCATAAAGGTAATATTCCTTACCTTGCATGTTCTTTAGGTTTTGCTGAGCTCTCAACCAGATTGGGTCCATCAGTAGTCTCTGCTGAGGATTGTTATGAATGGCCCAGGAATACAGACACTCACAATAGCAGTAACGGAATTCCCCACCTTGGACTGTATCCTCAGACTTTTTTCATGAGAGGTTTGTTAAAGTTTTGTTTCTCCATGACTCAGTCCTACTTGTTTTGTTTCCTGTATCCAGTCATCCTCATTTTGAGGACTTTTTAAGGCTATTATTTTGAAATGGTTTGTGAATGAAATTATTCTAGATTCAATTCTCTGGGACTTTGTAAAACTGGAATTAATTTTGGGGTCATTTGTAGAGAGAGAGAGAGAGAGCTATCTTATTTTAAATTGTGGGAATAATTTAACAACAAAGGGATTATGTATTAGAAATCAGAGGGAACAACGCAGGAAATAGAATATCACAGGCTACAGAGAAATATGGGAAGCCCAGGAAATAGAACAAAAAAAAGTTATCAATCAGATATCAGAGAGGGAAAGATTAGTGAAGAAATAAGGGTGCCATGAAAGGACAAGAGAGTTTGTTGGTGGACTAGAAAATAAAGTTAAAAAATTTTAAATATTTTTATTTTAATTTATTTTATTAATAAAATATTTTAAGTTATTTTAAATAAAACTTTTATTTTAAAAACTAAAATTAAAAATTAAACCCAAATTTTTATTGAAGAGACAGGATCTTTTAAAAATGTAGGATAAATATATCCCACATGGCAGAGCCTGGCAAGTTACCTGTGTCATATTTGACATGCCAAATACCAGTAACAATTATTCGTTGTTACTGGTTCATTGTAACCTCATTCCCATGGCCTGATGGAATGGTTTGAGGCTCCTTATGTTCCAGGAGCAAGCAGATGCCCTTGGGATCTACTAGCATGTGACAGGACATATGGAGATGTTACTGGTGCCCTCTTGAGCAAATCGATGATCAATGGGAAGACAAGTGATAAGGATAAATATAAAAAAGGCTACAGTGGTGGTTCAGGCACATTGGAAGAAAATAGGGAATTTCCCTTACAGAGTAGGGGAAGGTAAGGATTAAGGGACAGACTTAGCCTGGGAAGATGAATTTCCACACCCTTCATGCGTTGAGATCACTTGATCACTTGATCACTTGAATCCCGTTATTCATCGATTTGCTCTAGCGGGTGCCAGTAACATTTCCATTGGACCCTATCACGTGCCAATGTAGCCCAATGGCATCTGGTTGATTCAGGAATATGAAGAGCCTCAAATCGTTCCTTCAGATTTGTTGAGATGAGAATGTAATTTGCTGAGACTGTAAAAGGCTAAAATGGAATGTTCCTTCACTGCTCCAAGTTCCAAAAAAAGCATTTCCCAATATGAGAATATTTAAAAAGTAAATTGCAAAGAATAATATAAGGGGGAAAGTACTTGATTGATATCAAAACAAAACTAAGTAGCAATAACTGAGGTATTATGGACATAGAACATGCCCACGATACTGGTAGTTGGATAAAATACGGAGTCTAGAAATAGATTTGGGGAAATAGACTAAGATATCATATGCTGCTGATATTAGAGATTAGCAAGAGAGATGAATTTTTCAATATGTGATGCTGGATCTTTGTTAAGTCTTTGCACCTGTGTAAAACTAGGCTGAAAATGCCAAAAAGAAATTTTTATCTATTTTTTTACCATACAATTGCTAATGCAGAGACATTTATGTTTAAGAACCAAAATTATAGTAATGGAATTAAAAGTGATAACTTGATTATATTATAAGCATATATAAAGAAAAAAAACTGATAAGTTAAATCTCAATTTTTTTAATAGAAATAGGGGAAGTGGAAGGACTATATCCAAAATATTAGTAATGTTCTCTCATTTGGGATTTTGAGTGATTTTTTTTACTCTAATTTGTATGTTTCTTCTCTATTTTTCGAAAGGAAAGAAATATTTGTAAGCAAACATTTTAAATATCTATAAAGGTAAATTAGCATTAGTTCACATTTCTCTTCTCAGTTATACTATAATTTGTAAACTGCCCTTTGGAGGTGTTTGAAATGCAAAGAATTTGGGGTGAGCTGAATCACTGGGAACTGCTTTGGCAGTCTATGGGGAAATAAGTTGTGAAATATAACAAATATTAGAGGCTAAATAAAGGGTAAGTAGCATACGGAGAGACTGTTTAACGGGGTATGTGGGCAGACTAGAACAAGCAGTGCAGAAACCCAGTGACCAAGGGGCCCAGGAAGTGGAAGAAAAGGAGTCCGAGGACAGAGAAAAGTAGATTTTGAAAAGAAAAAGTTTGGACCTGGCAGAATGACAATGGAAAATTCTTAGCTTTGAATTTCAAAAGTCAAAAACTTTAGAATAAATATCAGGAATGGGAGCAAATCTTTCTTTGGAGTTGAAGTATGCAAAAGAATGTCATTTGATTCCTGAGTTGCATGGAGTAGGAAAGTGCCGCACATAAGTTTTTAGAGGAAAAGAATAGTTTTAAGCAAAAAACCCATACTTAAAGTGTAAGAAATTAGAATGCAACTTCTCTATTATTATTATTATTTTTGTTTTTGTTTTGTTTTTGCTCTTTGGGTCACTCCCCAGATGGTGATGACTCCCTCCTGGCTCTGTGCTTAGGGATCACTCCTTTTTTTCTTTTAATATTTTGTTATACCACCGTGAGACATACAATTACAAAGATGTTCATGTTTGAGTTTCGGTCATACAGTTTTCTAGCACCCATCTCTCCACCAGTGCACATTTCCTGCCACCAGCTTCTCCTAAGTCCTTCCCTCTCCTTTCCCAGGAGCAAGATCCACATCTTCCTCATTTGTGTGGTGGGACCCCTGGCCAGGGCCCCCAGACACAGATGTCTCCACTTCCCCCTAGCCTGCCTCTATGGCAGGTTTTTTATTTTTATTTATTTATTTTTAATTTTTTTATTATACCACCGTGAAACATACAATTACAAAGGTGTTCATACTTGGTTCTTGGTAATACAGTATTCCAGCACCCATCCCTCCACCAGTGCCCCATTTCCACCACCAATGTACCCTCCCCATCCCACCCCCCCAGGCCGCCTTAGTAGCAGGTACCCCAGTTTCCTTTCTCTCTCTCTCTCTCTCTCTGTCTCTGCATCTCTCTCCCTCTTATTTTACACATTGTGGCTAGCCCTGCAGATATTTAGAGTTTATCACTTAAGTCTCTTTGTGTATATTCAGTGGTGAGTTTTAATCTGTATGGCAGGTTTTTTTAATCTCTCTCTCTCTCTCTCTCTCTCTGTTTCTCTCTTTTGTTTCTCTCTTCCTTTTCTTATACACTGGGGATTGCAATACATACATTTAGAGGTTATGATATGTATCTTTTCACCTATATTCAATGCTCAGTTCTCGGCTGGTATCATTTTTTGATGATTATTAGCACACTGTTCCCTTCTCTGTCTTACGTAACTTCTGACTCCCACACATTTGTGGTATACCAGGTTTTTATAATATCGCCCTGGGGATATCGACACAGCCATGGGGATCGGGCTGTGTCCAGCTGTGGAGTCCGGACCTTGAGGATGATGTGGTTGTGCTGCACGATATTTTCTGGCCTCTGAGAGTCTGTGGGGAGGGGGTCAGGCAAGGACCAAAACCTGGCCCCACTTCCAGGACGCCCCATCAGTTTAGCACAGGGTGAGCAGACAGAAAGTCCACCCTGCACCTGAGTACCTGGTGTCTGGCTGAGAGCCTTAGCAGCAGTTCTGGGGCTGCCGGTCTTTGTGGAGGGGGTCGAAGGGGGGGAGGCAGCCCCAGCTTCAGCTCTCAGGGGTCACTCCGGGCTGTGCTGGGGGCAAGAGGAGCATGTTGAATGTCGGGAACAAGCTTGAGTGGGCCACTTGCAAGGTAATTGCCCTGCCCGTCGGCCTGTCTCTTCAGCTTCTGGAACTCTGTGTTTTGAAGATTACTTGTTAATCACGATCACGATCCGATCTTCCCGTTCATCATCTATTTGCTAGGCGGGCACCAGTAATATTTCCATATGTCCTGTCTCATGCCAGTAGAGCCAAGGGCACGGCTTGCTACAGGAACATAAAGAGACTCAAACCATTATATTAGGTCATGGGAATGACCTAATATATTGTTAGTGGTATTGGCATTTGGCATTTGGTATTTGGTATTTGGTAATATAATTGTTACTGGTACTTGTTAATATCAGTAGTATAATTTAATTAAAGAGGTAATAACAGTTTCTTCTGTGCTGTATCAACTGGTATATATGCTTAGAGGAGAACACAAAGTTGAGCACATTTTTTGCAAATAGATCATAGTATTCTCTAATGATTCTAATAAATTTTGTCTTGCTAGATTATTATCAATGTTGTAGTGCTATAATCATGACCCTGATCTTTGTAAATGAAAGGTGGGTGCCTTATCACTGGGCTACATCCCTATCCCTATTTCCGATTTATTTATTTACTTTCTATTTTAATGTAGAAAAGCCACAACTGTTGATACACTTCTAGAATTAAAAGTGATCAGATAGCAAAGCTCCAATAATAAAATCAATCATTGTAAAAAATCAATTTATGTGAAAATTCATATATTTGATCACAGGGTTATTAAGTTCTGTCTAAAACTTATTAAGTTATTTGTTACTAGTTGAGCCATCTGTGTTACAGTTTTTGTTTGTCAGATTGTCAGACTACGTTGGTATCTTTGCTAACTCCCCATCTATATTGGTGTGCTTCCTACTGGAATTCCAGTACGGAGGAATTAGGAGGTGTCCAGAGATTTCAGGATCTGTGGTCTGGACCACGACTTGACATGGTGGTGTCTGTGGCAGGTGGGTGGGCGTGGCTTCCAGGGCTTCAAGAAGTATGGGGAAAACCAAGACCCCAACCCCAAGAAACCCCAGACTTTCAGCCTAGGCACTGGGTGCCTGAAATTATTCGCTGTTTGCATCTCTGCAGAAAATATTCATGAAGTGGTGGAGTTGATCCCTTGGTGTGGCTACAGTGGTGGGGTGTGGGTGTGGTTGCCAGAGTTCAATCTGGGTGAGTATTCGCCTGCCCACCTCTGGAGCGTGCCGCAGAGTTTTCAGCTATGGGGTCCATAAATTTTAGCTGCTGGGCGTGCATCTCCTGGGAGATTTAGTCAGGAATCAGTAGAGCAGGGCAGGTGGGTGAGTTCACATGGTGGCGACTTGGGATGTGGACTTGGATACTATTCCTGATTTTTTTTTTTTGGTATTCTATCTTTCTTGTAGGGGCCACACTGAGCAGCATTCAGGCATGGCAAGAGCATTACAGTCACACGCAGTGGTTGTCGCTCCAGTGGTGTCTGGAGTCACAAAGTACTGAGGATTGAACCCAGCTTCTCACACATGGAAGGCTTTTTGAAGTCACGTTCCCTCTCTGATTCTTTTGAACTAAAATTTTCTCTTTTTTTTACTTAGAAAGTTCAGCTAAGGTTAATACGCTTTCATTTATTCCTTTCAAGAACCTACTATTGAATTCATGGATTTTTCCCCTCCTCTCTTCCTTCTCCATCTCCTTCACCACCTCTTCTACTCCACCATCTATTCCTCCTCCCTTCTCCCTCCTCCCTCCTCTTCCTCCTCTTTCTCCTCCTCCTTCCTCCTCCTCCTCCTTCTCCACTCATCCTTCTCTTTCCACACCTGGATATGCTCAGGGCTTACTCCTGATGGGACTTGAGTATTATGCGTGGTGTTGGGGATCAAACCTAGGTTGGGTGCATGCAACCCAGTTTTACTGTCCTATATACAGTAGGTTTTAGAGTACTATTTTACTATCTCTTCAGTCCTGTTTTCTATTAATTAGGGAAAGTCTGACGTAGTGAACTTTATTAGATTTTGCATTTGGAAAGCCATAATTTCTCTATCAGATCTGGTTGATAATTTTTCTTCTCTTTTCTTTTTTTTCTTTTTGGGGTCATACCCAGCAATGCTCAGGGGATACTCCTGGCTCTGCACTTATGAATTATTCTTGGCGGTGCTTGGGGGACCTTATGGAATGTTGGGGGATCGAACCCAGCTTGGTCACATGCTAGGCAAATGCCCTACTTGCTGGACTATCACTCCGGCCCCAGGTTGATAATTTTTCAAGGTAGAATAAAGTTTGCTGGTAGCTTGTATCATTGTGTATTGTTATTATATCATTTTCATCTTCTAAAACCCATAGTTGTTATTTTTTAAGTATAGATGCCCTTGTGTTTTAAGTTATCGTAACTTTTTGAAAATTTTGCAATATGTCTTGGTGTAGGGATTTTTAGAAATTTGGGTGTTTAATCATCTTCACACACATCTGTGTTTAGTTCTTTTCTTTCTTAGTAAGGAATTAATCATCTGGTATTTCTTTGGATATGTTCTCTGGCTCCTTCTTTCTCTGTTCACCCTCTGGGATACCCTTTATCTTAAGTTTTCTCTTCTGTTGATTGGCATGTAGTAGTTCTCAGAGAATTTCTTCAGTTTTCCTAAATCTTATTTTTTCTTTTCTCTTAGACTTGGTTCTAATGAATTGGTTCTAAATGTTCTAATAACATTTAAATGTTCTATTTCACAACTACTTCACAGTATTTAGTCTTCTAACTATGAATAGAATGGTTATCTTCACCTATTTTATTGATTTATTTATATGCAATATATATATGTATACACACACACACACACACACACACACACATATATATATATATATATATATATATATATATATATTGTTACCCTCGATCTTTTGATGAAACTCCTAGTCCTAAATGTCTTTTCTGAGACACAAGCCTATTGTCTGTGGATAATAGATATTCTTGAACTTTGTAGAGTTTATTCTTGATAACTCTTTTAGATGCTTCACTTATTAGTTACTCCAATCTGTGTCATTAAGCTCGGTCTCTAGAACTTTATCCTTCGCCTTCTGCAGTTCCATCTGTATTGTGCTGACTTAGACTAGGCATGTGCTTTATTTTCTTTTGTCCTACTCAGTAGGTGGCGCTGTGGCTCTAGTTTTGAGATCTTCCTACTTGCTCTCCACAGTTGGCAGGTGTGCGGGTTTCCAGGAGTACAATATTCCTGTCACACTCTTGGTGGTGAGGATAGGAGCAGACACTCAACCCAAGCTCAGTAACTTTACTTCCCCTGACATTCAAGACCCAACCAAGAATCAACTCATACCTAGAGGCTGCTTTCTAGTCCTATCCTGTCTGCCTAAGTATCATTGGGCTCCAGGGTTCAAAGCAGGTTTTTCTTCCGTCTCAGAATCTCTCTTTTCTTGAGAGAGAGAAAGAGAAAAAGAGAAAAGACATAAAGATCCTGCCTTAGAGGCGGGCAAGGGGAGGGGGAGGGAATTGGGAACACTGGTGGTGGGAAATGGGCACTGGTGGAGGGATGGGTGCTAGGGCACTGTATGACTGAAAACCAACATGAGCCGTCTTTGTAATTGTGTATCTCATGGTGGTATAATAAAAATATTACATCCACCTACAAAAGAATCTCTCTTCTCCAGGAACTAGAAGAGGGGATTCAGCCACCTGTGCTATTCTTTGGGACTATGACTCAATCCTAGGGAGCAAGTAGAATAGTACTTCACCCTCACTGCTGTGATCATCTGTGCCAGTCTGATTGCACGAAGGCATACGCCCTTGCCAGCTGTTCCGCCATTAAGAGTTGTTGCCCTGTGGCACATCTCATTCCCGCTTTCCTTATACCATTTTGTCAGCCAGCAACCAACCACTTCAGACACAGACGCTGCTTGGCTTAATCCAGACAGTGATGAGTTGGTGGGATTTCTGTGGAGGTAATAGATGATTTTTGGTTGTACTGAGGGGGAGATACAGTAGCCAGCTAATCTGCCATGTTGTAACAATTATACTTTAATATTTTTGCTGTCCTGGATTAGCTCTTCATTTCCTGGTTCTTAAGTGAATAAAATATCATTTATGGCTTCCTAACCATAGTCTTGTTGTCTTTGCACAAATATCAGTGTAGTTAAAAAATTGAATTAAGCAATCTTGGCACATATACAATATATTTTTACAATATATTCTTAAATGGATTTTTTTTTAATTTATTTAAAAATTTTTTTTTGTTTTTTTATTACAATTACAAAGATATAAAATTAAAAAGTTCATATTTGGGTTTTGGTCGTACAGTGTTCCAGCACCCATCCCTCCACCAGTGCCCATCTCCCACCACCAACGTCCCTGGTTCCCTCCCCCTCCCCCACCCCTCCTCCATGGCAGGTTCTTTTTTTTCTTTCCTTTCTCTCTCTTTCTTTCTTTTCCTTCCTTTCCAGACTATGGATTACAGAACATACATTAAAGGGTTGTCATGTGTATCTTTCTGCCTCTATTTAATGCTCAGTTCTAGGTTGGTATTAGTAACCTCGACAGTTGTTAGCACACTGTTAAATAGATTATTTTTAATGTGATGAGTACTTTTCCCTTGTATTATGTGACCTCTGATCATAGCTGTATGATTTAAATATTCACTGAGAAGAACGAATTTAATGATTGGATTTGTTGATGCATATAAAGTAGAGAAGAACATAAATGATTTTTTTTTTTTCTTTTGGGTCACAACTGGTGATGCTCAGGGGTTACTCCTGGCTCTTGGCTCAGGAATTCCTCCTGGCGGTGCTCAGGGGACCATACGGGATGCTGGGGATCAAACCCAGTTTGGCCGCATGCAAGGCAAATGCCTTACCCGCTGTGCTATCACTCCAGTCCCTATAAATGATTTTTTTTTATAAAAAATTAACAACTTGGGTTGGACACATAAGTACAGGCATTAAGACTCACATGTACATCTCCCTGGTTTGATGCCCAGCACTGAATATGGTCCCTTGCTCACCATCAGAACAGTCAGAATATTGCCTATTCTCCAGCAAACAAATAACAAATAACACACCCCACCCCACCCCCAAAGCCCCGATCTTTTTCTGTTGATGGTTCACTATCTCTACCCATCCCCTCACAAAACTCAATTTTCATGGGTATCTTAATTTTATTAAATTGAATTTTATTTCATTTTATGTGATTGCCTATTTATAACCCATTTTCAAATGTCCTCTATTAAAGTTGAAAAGTTGATCTTATCGCTTATGCAATAATGAAATTGAAGCTATTTAAGGTTAACTGATTAGGACAAGTATATACATAAAACATAAATAATTGTGCTTAAGTTAATTGGACAATATAAGTCATTTTTACAGAGTCACAGATGAAATAATTCTTCACTCATAAGTATAAATATAGTTCGACTAATTCTTCCCCAATCAAGATGCTTAGTAAAAGTTCAGATGAAGAATAAGCCATAGCCTTTAAAGACCAAAATTGTACTGGTATGATTTCTTACATTTAATGAAGAGCAAAGTTTACTTCTACATCTTAAATAGTTTTACTAAGAATTTTCTTTTAAATTTAATTTTAATTGAAATTTAGACTTCTCTGCAAGACTGGAAAAAGTTAATTGGAACAATATCAGCAATGTGTTAAATTTCTTCTTAAAATTTTTTTAAAAAATCAAAATCCCTATGAAGCCTGTATCAAAGTTTTTTCTATAGTTAGATAATTTTCCCCTGTTTGAGCTCCGGGAAGTGTCACATAAAGTCATCACAAACTTGTTTGATCTTGTCTTTGCCTGAAAAATATTTTTGACATGTACACGTGAATGGAAAGACTCAACAACAGGACTGCAATGGGTCATCATTATGGGCTGAATTGTCACTCCGCCCCTGGATTTACATGCTGAATTCTCAGTTTCAGTACTTGAGTGTGTAACTATTTTTGGAGAGGACCTTTTAAGAGGTAATTAAGATTAAATGAGGTCATATATTTGGCCCCTAATTTATGTGGCTACATTTGGAGATTGGTCTTTCAATGAGGCAATTAAGAAAATGAGCCTATCAGGTGGGGATACAATCCAATATGACTGACTGGTGTTCTTATATGAAAGGTGTGAGACACCAGGGATATATGTGCCCAGAGGGTAAAACTGTGTGAAAAACTGACAAACCAGTGAGAAGGCAGCCACCTGCATTCCAAAAAGAGAGAGCAAACAGGTTGGCAGCGGACTTGTGAAGAATAAATTTCTGATGCTTTCATCACCTTATTATAGCAATTCTAGTTGTTAAATATATTCATTGACAGATAAGTGTGTGTTCCTCTTCCATCCACCCAAGAAACATTCTGTAAGATTGGGACTTTAAAGTTTGTAAAGGATAAATCTAAGCCTAGAAAGGTTGAATTACTCTGAACCCTTTTTGGGTAGAGGGCCACGTTCCCATTCTGGAGCATTTTTATCAGTTCCAGGGCTTCAGAGTTATTTCTCTGTGCCCAGGAGTTCATGGACAAATGAGGATGGCTTCTTGATTGATTTCCTACTTTTATGTGTAAATGCTTCCTCCATGAAGCCACTGGGGTTGGGAGGAAGGGATCCCTGGATCACTCATTCTCCAGTACTTATCGCTTATTGTTTATAGGTTACAACTGAGTGTTATGTTTGTCAAAAATTAGTGACAGTAAAAATTTTAAAGAATTATCATGCGATCAAAGAAGACATACAAAGGAAAAATCAGACATATCCGTTTATGGATACATAACCAAGAAAGATGTTCCAATATCTTGTTTATGCAGATTATTGAATCCACAGGTAATTTGATCATTCCTATTTATTTTCTTGGAAAAGGTTAAAATATTTTATCCATTGCAGGGGAGAATGTGGGGTGATTAAAGGCCTAGAGCTGGCAAATGTGATTCTTCACTGTTTAGAGAACAGTGTTGGCAAGATCCCTAAACATCACCATTTATAAAATCATAAAAAACCCCATTCAACATGAACCAAAGCCAAAGATCATTTGCACAGTTTTGCTGCTGTAATAGAAACCACTTAGGACTGTTTGTAGTTCTAAGACCAGAAACAATAAAGATAGCACAAAAAAAAGAAACTGACCCAGAGTGATGCTATCAGATGAATCAAAGAAAAACAACTGCGTTTTTGCATACACAGTTGAGCGCATTCTCTTCCTGCCCCTTGTTATGTGCCAGCATGAAGCGCTATATTGTCCTGTTGAAACTAGGGACGAGGGAAAAGGTAAGTCCACAGTGATGATAAAGAGAGCTCTTAGGATGTTTCAGTTCTCTTCTTTTTTCCCTTCCCTTTTTTGATATAATGTGCTATGAAATAAATGTGACTGGGGGGAGAATAAAGGTATTATTTTAATGCAGCTTGTTCTAAACGTCATGAAAAGTTTTTTTAATTTTTTATTATACCACCTGAAACATACAATTACAAGGTATAATTGGTTCTTGGTAATACAGTATTCCAGCACCCTCCCTCCACCAGTGCCCCTTCCCACCACCAATGTACCCCCCTCCCCCCCCGGCCGCCTTGCCCCCTTTCCTCTCTTCTCTCTCTCTCTGTCTCGACTCTCTCCCTCTTATTACATTTCTAGCCCTCAGATATTTAGAGTTTATACTCTTTTTATATTCATGGTGAGTTTTAATCTGCCTTACCATTTCCCTATTTAGTAAAACACTGGTATCTATTTATTCTTATTAGATGAGTCATTCTATATCTCTGAAAAAGAGTTTTTTTTGTTATTAAAATGATTGAGGAACTAAATGTAGTTTTACATAAAAGTAAATTTTAAGGGCACAAAACACAGACCAGAAATTAAAATCATGGGAATAGATTTTCAAGTATTCAAACTAGTTGGAACTGGAACAGGGTGAATAAATTGTAAAGACAGTGAAGGCAACTAAATTTCTAGTTTTTCTTCTTTCCCCTTTCATGATATTGATGCACCATGATTTATAATTTTGTTAATAATAGAGTTTTATGCATATATTGTTCAAAATCACATTTATTTCTATAGTTCCTTCTTCCTCCACCACCGTAGTTTTCAGTTTTTCAAAACATTTAAGCCATTCCTTCAGCTCTGTTTCTAATATTTGTGTTGATAGATTTTCAGACTGAACCCTCTGTGATCGGTGAATAAGACTTGGGTAAGAGAATAAGATAGTTGGAAGGAAAATGGTTTTAGGTTAGTCCCTCTAAGAGATCATTGAGAATATCAGGCTGTTCACCAGATGCCACTGAATGAAGGTTATTTGGAGAGAGCCATGAACAGAGTCCATCAGTTCATCAAGAGGAAAGAGACTAGGTGTTCCACCAACAATTATTTGAGATGGAGAAATAACAAGCTGTTCAGGTCCCGACCAGAAAGATATTCAGAGCATTAAATACAGGCAGAAAGATACACATGATAACCTTTAAATGTATGTATTGCAATCCACAATTATAAGAGAAGGGGGGAGAGAGAGAGAGAGAGAGAGAGAGAGAGAGAGAGAGAGAGAGAGAGAGAGAGAGAAATAAAGAACTGCCGTAGAGGCAGGCTAGGGAGGGGGAGGGAATTGGGGACATTGGTGGTGGGAAATGGGCAGGTGGAGGGATGGCTGCTGGAACGCTGTAAGGCGTAACCCTAATATGAACATCTTTGTAATTATATATGTCACGGTGGTAAAATAAAAATATTAAATTTTAAGAAAAGATAGCAGTGAAGACCCAGCAGAAAGTGAAGAATGAGGCTCCTTCTCCACCTGAGCACATTACTTGGTTTCATTTACAGGAGACGAAAAGACTTTCTACCATGAATGTAAGAAGACTTTCCCTTGTGAATGCGCACCCAGGGAAGCTCTTACACTGCCCATATCCTGCAAGTGACAAATACTGGTGATAACACCCATTGGGAATATCTGCTTGTGCAAATGGAACATCCCAATCTCGATATTGGCATTGGACCATCTGGAGGCAATACTTTTGCATGCAACATTAAGTTTCATAATGATCCCTTTGTACAGTTTGCCCACATTTTTACATCTATAAGCCTTCAAGCCATTTAGAAAGGGATATATTCTCTAATCTCTGGCTTTCGCTTCCCCTTGAAGAGTAGAAGTTCTATTTGACAGCTCTCTCTTCATTCTTTTTATTTGCCTGCCCAACATAATAGTATTATGACAAAATATTCTCCCATTCAGTAGGACATCTTTTCATTTTGATGATATTTTCTTTTTAGTGTGCAGAAGCATTTTTAGTTACATGCAGACTCAGTTGTTACTTTACATTTTCTTTTCTTTCCACTGGGAGTCAAATCCTTGATATCTCTCAAGCTGATGTCAGTGAGCTTATTGCCTTTATTTTCTTCTATGGATTTTATGGTTTCAGGTTTGATTTAAAGTCTTTAATCCATTTTAACTTTTTTTTTGGCATGATCCAGCTGTGCTCAGGGGCTATTCACAGCTCAGTGGTTGGGGCTTGCCTTTGGCCAAGCTGTAGAACCATATGGTCCTAGGGATTGAACCTGAGATTACTGCATACAAAGCACGCCGCTCCAGTCCAGTGAATTACTTCTCCAGTCCCATTGAATTTGTTTTTTGAAATGCTGTTAATGACCTAGTTTTACTATTTTGCATGAAGCTATTAGGTTTTCCCATTCACATTTACTGAAATCACATTCACTGGTTTTTCTTTGTTGTAACTAAGCTTCCATATATGCATGGTTGTGTGTTTTACCTCTAGTTTTGTAATGTTATTCCACTAAGTTATGTGTCTGCTTTTACTCTAATGGTAGGCTTTTTTGAAGTTTGAAGTTAAAATATATGATACGGCCCATCTTTTGTACTCTCTCTTTAGAATTTTCTTTTACCAATGCAGGTCTTTCATAGTTTCAATACATTCTATAACCTTTTATTCTATTTCTCTGAAGATTTCTATTGACATTTTGTTATAGATTGCATTGAATCTGTATATTATTTTAGCTAAAAATACCATTTTAATTATGGCAGTTCTACCATCCCATGCTGACAAGTATGTTTTCTGTTTTGAAAGAAAATGATTTTATAATAAAAGAGGATAAGATTATTATTTATTTATATTATTATGATTACTATTTCTATTATGCAGTTTTCTTCTCATACCCCATGTAACAAAGCTCATGGACAATGGGCCTATTATATAAATCAAATAAGTAACAACATTTTGCACTGTTGAATTTGCATTGTGTTATTGTTTCTCCTTCTGCAAATATTTATTGATATCTACCAGCAAAATATGTGATATGTGATAGTTATTTTACTAATTGTGTTAATGAATTATGTGAACTTTTAAATATTATTTTTAATTATGGTTATAGATTTTCATTTTAGTCCTGCAATTTTTCTAAGTGAACATTATTCAGATTCAATTTAGAATTAATAGTATAATTTTCCATCTGTATTTGGGAATATGTCTTACTGCAAATGGTTTTTTTATCAGTGTTGCATATTTTTTAATTCTTTCCTTGCCATTATGCTCTATAGCATAATGAATTACCCTTTTCCCTCAAGTGTACACAGCTACTTCCAACGCTCTGCATTACTACAGCTAATCATTAAGATTTGGTGAACGAATGAGTGAGTATGTAGTTTTGCAAGTTTAACTTGCAAAAAAGATAGCAGACTTTATAAACCAGAATATAATCTGTTACTGCTAATATCTAAGACACAACTCTTCCTAGAAGCACTTATATAGTCAAAGGCAGCTCTTGCAGTGAAAACGTTTACAAGGGCTCATAAACTGGTACTCGAAAGAGTGCCAAGTTGTTTCATTCATGTTTTGAGTTGGGATTAGATACCAGGAGATGATGGACTGTGTACATTTGAATTATACTGCTACATATAAGAGTCATTTTAGCATAGTCTGCATCAAAAGATATTCATAAATATACTCATGATATGAATAAAAAGAATCATAGTTCATATGTAGCGTAGAAAGCAGCTGTTACTAAAGAAAATGCCGTATAATGGATTAAGATAGAGGTTTTCAGAAGACTTGAATTACAATCATGTATATGCTGTTAATAGGTGAGTATTCATCACAGCTCTATTCATGATAGCCAGAATTTGGAAGCAACCTAAATGCCCAAGAACTAGGACTGGATAAAGAAACTGTGGTACATCTATACAGTGGAATACTATGCCACTGTGTCAGAAAAGGTGAAGTCATGAAATTTACCTGAACATGGAGACTATCATGCTGAGTGAAATTAGTCCTAAGTAAAAGGACAGATATAGAATGACTGCATTCATTAATGAGATATAATACATACCAGTGTTCTACAAATTGTGGGAAATGTTAACACCAAACTAGAACCGAGCATTGAAAGTACACAAAGGGATTTATATGATAATCCCTTTCTGTCTGTAGAGCAAGCCACAATGTGAAAGAGAAGAGTGTGTGTGTGTGTGTGTGTGAGTGAGAGAGAGAGAGAGAGAGAGAGAGAGAGAGAGAGAGAGATGAAACGGAAAAGTGCCTGCTATAGAGGCAGGCTGGGCGGTGGGGGCAGGGAATTTGGGGCCATTGGTGGTGGGAATAGGGTGCTTGTGGAGGAGCAGGTGTTGGAACGATCTATGAAACCCAATCATGAATATTTTTCTAATTGTATATTGCACGATGGTATAAAGAAAAATGTTTAAAAAATAGGTGAGTAATCATAGGAAACTTAACCTAACCTCTTCATGCTATTCAGTAAAGCTGCTGAAATTCTTGGCTTGTCCCCAGAGAATTGTTGTGAGGACAAGTGGTGACTGTTCTAGGTTAAATAATACCAAATATCTATTCACTTCAGATTGAGAAACAATCTGGCAGGAGAAGGGTTCGGAGAAGTGACCTGAAATAATGTTTTTTATTTTTTTTTTTTTTTATTATACCACCGTGAGACATACGATTACAAAGGTGTTCACAATTGGTTCTTGGTAATACAGTATTCCAGCACCCATCCCTCCACCAGTGCCCCATTTCCACCACCAATGTACCTCACCCCTCCCGCCCACCCCCCCAGGCTGCCTCAACAGCAGGTAGCCCTATTTCCTCTCTTTCTCTCTCTGTCTCTCTCTCTCTGTCTCTGCATCTCTCTACCTCTTATGTTACACATTGTGGCTAGCCCTGCAGATATTTAGAGTTTAAAACTTAAGTCTCTTTGTGTATATTCAATGGTGAGTTTTAATCTGCCATTACCATTTCACACATTTAGTAAAAAAACTGGCATCTATTTATATATCCTATTAATGAATGCAGTCATTCTATATCTGTCCTTTTCCTTCTGACTAATTTCACTCAGCATGGTAGTCTCCAAGTCCATCCATTTGCAAGGTAAATTTCATAATTTTGTCTTTTCTGACAGCTGCATAGTAACCTTAAATAATTTTTTAAAATAGTTTTATAAAGAAAAAAGTGGGGTCTAAAATATGTATCATCTGGCAAAAAGAGCAAAGAGAGGGGCACTAACTCCTACTCCTTCCTAAGAGACTCAGAGAGTAGAGTCAGATGCGGCATCGGCAGAGGACTAAAACTATAATTAGTAAGACTAAGTCTAGAAAGAAAAACATTTTGACTTAATGTCAGGAAATCAAAAAAAAGAAATGCTTCTTCCAAATGAGAACAGGGTAATTATGGGAAGTTTCCATAGAAAGGTGAGTGAAGCCTGGTTAAAACTGTTTTTCTATTCCAGTGTGTAAAATTCCACAAGAGGTCACTGACCTAGTGGTCTGGAAGGAAAAACTGAGTAGGTTTCCAATATACCAGATATAAACTCAGTCTTCTTTCCTTTTTTATGTTTGAGAGAAAAATAGTTACCAGTGGAACTTTCGGACTTTGAACAAAACCATCATATCTCCCAGACTCTAATATACGGCTCATGGCAGGAATATACATATGGAAACACAAAGCAATAAAAAAATTTTTATTTCTTCTGGATAGAATGATATTAAACTTCATAGACCACAGACAGTAGCATTGTTATTCTTTATTCCCGACATATGATCTATTTTATATAGAATATTTGTTGACCTACCTTCATCTGGCCTTGCCTGAGTCTCTATGAGACACTGAAACTCTATGAGAGAGACCAGACTTTCTTGCTATGGATGCTTGTTTTTCTTTAATATTATGAAACATAATACTAATGTTATAAACATAATATTAATGTTTCTTTGTTTCTTTCCCTCATCATTCTACCCACACGGCAGAGCCTGGCAAGCTACCCGTGTCATATTTGATATGCCAAATACCAGTAACTGTTATAGACCTTATTCCCATGACCTGATGGAATGGTTTGAGGCTCTTTATGTTCCTGGAGCAAGCAGGTGCCCTTGGGCTCTACCTGCATGAGACAGGACATATGGAGATGTTACTGGTGCCTGCTCTGAGCAAATCGATGATGAACGGGAAGACAGTGATACAGTGATTATGAAACATAGTGAAGCTAAATTTCTGTGCTCTGTGGTAGAACTTAGTAAGTATAACAGAAGATCTGAGACAATATACGTAGTTTCTGAGAATGACAGCATTGGGAAATGTTTCCTATATGCAATACATCCAGTGAACAAACAAGCAAACAAGCAAAGAAACCAAAAAATCAAAGAATAGATCAGAACTAAAAAATGAACTAGAGCACATACTACTTGCCATAAATTTTTTTTTTTTTTTTTTGTTTTGGGTCACCCCGGCGACACTCAGGTGTTACTCCTGGTTCTGCACTCAGGAATTACTCCTGGCGGTGCTCAGGGACCTATGGGATGCCGGGATTGAACCGGCCGGCGAGGCCGCCGCTGCAAGGCAACGCCCTACCGCTGGGCTATCGCCCGGCCCCAGCCATAAAAAAAATTTAAGGTGATTTGATTGTTGGCTTGTGAGTATCTGTTGAATTTACCCATGATACTTAAGACAAAAAGTATTTTAGGGTTACTTTACTCCCTAGAGCTGGTGATACAGAGATTCTAATGAAGGTAAGGTAAACCAATGGTCAGCTTGATTATGAGAACTGGATGCCATTTGCTACTCTTCAGATGGGTTAGATTAATGCAGTTTGAATAATATCTTGGATGCTTACAGCATTTTAAACTTTCAGTTGATTTCATATACTTTTTCTCATTTGATGAGTTTGATTTATTATTCAAGAGATGGAGAGGGAGTGCTAACTCCTGGTTAGAAAATATATAGGTTGCTTAGCTTCAGTGTACATGGTCTTAATGAACAAAGATTTTTGACTCTAAAAGTTAGAAAAACATTCCAGAAAAGGTCAGACATTTCTTATTTGTGTTCATTTTAACTCCACAAATTTTATTTTATTCTACAAATTAATAAAATAAATGTTTTAGCCACTTGAAATTGTAGTCAAGAGATGCTATTTTTGTTTTTATCAACCATAATTTCACAATAGGATCAGAGTTATCAAATATTTATATGAAATAAAATAAGATCAAAGCTAAAATATTAATTATAATTAATAAAACTAATGTGTGTGTGTGCACATAAAAAATCACTTTTTAATGGATTGACTTTGGTTACACCATGA
>JAJIBD010016925.1:0-18549 GCA_021461705.1 Cryptotis parvus
CATTTTTAATCTGGTCCTCTGTTAGATTCTTCTGCAGAACATTTTTCAGAGAACTAGACTCAGCTATTAATATACTTATTATAGTAAATGCATGAGATGAGAGCCTAGTACTCAGAGTGTACCACCCACATAGCAGAACCTGGCAAGCTACCTGTGTCGTATTTGATATGCCAAATACCAGTAACAATTATAGACCTCATTCCCATGACCTGATGGAATGGTTTGGGCTCTTTAAGTTCTTGGAGCAAGCAGATGCCCTTGAGCTACACTAGCTGAGACAGGAGGTATGGAGATGCTGCTGGTGCCCACTTGAGTAAATCGATGAACAATGGGAAGACAAGTGATACAAGTGAAGAGATACTATATTCTATTGGTTTAAAAAAAAAAAATAAAAAAATTGAGATATCACTGATGTGCATTCTGATATTAATTTTAAGTATACAATATAATGTTTCATATTTGGCATGTGGTGTCCTGCTTCAGGTTATACATTCTTACCAGAATCTCAGTACTAAAATGTTAAATTATCACTTCTTGATTTTAATACACAAGACTTCACAAGATGCTCACTCCTGGCTCTGCACTGACCATTATTCAAACCAATAAATATACAGATAGCATGTAATTAGCAAAACCAGAAAACGAACCTAGTTTTACTAGCCAGAAACACAGTACAGCCAGTAGGATATTTGCCTAAAAGTGCCAGACTCAGGTTCGATCCCTGGCATCCAATATGGTCCCTGGACCTGCCAGGATTGATCCCTGAGTGCAGAGCCAGGAGCAATCCCTGAGTATCACCAGGCATGGCCCCAAAAACAAAAAAAAATGAATAGAAATGAAAAGTGGCACTTACATTATAGAATAGTTTAAACGTTAAAGATGTTGGGTTTTTTTTTTTTAAAGATTTAGTTTTGCTTTTCTTTCATTGTTTTGGGGGCCACAGCAAAGCTGTGCTCGAGCTCACTCCTGGCTCTGCACTCAGGGCTCCTCCTGGCAGGGATTGGGAGACCGTGTAGTTTTCAGGGACCAAACCCATGTTTGCTGGAGCAAGGCAAACATCTTACCCGGGCTGTACTAAAGGCAGCCTTTAAAATAGTTTACAAGTTAAATGATTTTAAAAATTATTCTTAAGACAAAAGTTTCTCGGCCACCCTTCCTGGACTGAGACTTCCTGGGCACTCCTGGAGGTTGAGCAGACCAGCTCCAGTCCCAATAAAGCCGCTCCCACACCCAAAGCCACCTCCAGCCAGACTGCCCTATTGGAGGACAGATTTAGCTATTCTGGGAGTTTTGTTGTTTTGCCCACTCCCAGCTTAATCTACTTAAGTCAAGGTTCATTCTAATGAGACCTCTCTTCTATGTAAACAATGCTAGAGGGTGTGGCAGTTACAGAAGTCACCTTAATTGAACAACTTCTGACTTATACATCTACTAAGACTTCTATGTTTTCTAGATTGGGCACAGCTCCTCTTTATACCCACTGCACCCAGCGTGGGACAGTTAGAATTTACCAGGAGACTACCACCCTGGCTACGCTGAGACTATAGGAAGACTATAGGAAGGATCATACTAGTTTGCTCTAAGCAGGCGAGAGTGACCCTTTCAGTACACGAGAACAAGATACTCAGAATCACCCTGGTGCAGATAATAATAAGAAGGACCTTGTGGGTACCATCTAGATTACATGAAGCTCATGAAGTTAAGATGTATTACTTTATATCAGCCCCCTCTCTCTCAGTGTTTTACATAAGAGATAATCTCCTTAGCCCTTGGCATAACCTTTGTTTATACCTGCAATAGGGTGTGGCACTACACTCTGTTTAGAGTTCTTTGTTGACATGCCCCTCCCGATTGGATTACTTTGGTGTATATAAGGGGCTGACTTGAGGCCCCTTCACCTTTTTGCCTTTTTGGGTCTTTTGCTTTTGGCTTTTGGCTTTTTGCTCTTTGGCCTTTTGCTCCTTCTACTGGGTAGGACTCAGCTCGGGTGAGATCCCTCTCTCTTTGGTGGGAGACTTAGGCTCTTTGTATGGTCTAAGTTCGGACCAGAGCTAAAGTTTGTTCATTATATTGGAGTGCTGTGGAAGAGCTTTTGTACTATTAAAAGCCATTTTTGGAACTGCACCAGACTCATGAGTTTTCATCTGTTCTCATCAGTGAGTTTTCATCAGTGTCGGCGGCGTTCCCGACACTGCCCAGTTTAAAAATTCTGGATTTCCTAGAGTGTGTGGTTGCAGTCCTAGCTGTACAGCATCTCCAAAATCTACGACACTCACAACCCAGTAGTAGCACAGCAGATTGGATGGGAAGCGTAACACTGAAGCCAACCAATCTCGACAATAGAACCATTAGCTCAGCTTGCAACAATAGTAAAGCTTCAGAAAAGGACTTAAAGTCCCCATGGTGAGATACAACAATTTTCATAATTTTTCTTCAACAGAAATTTTTTGGTCAATCTGTTAGACACTAAATGGTAAACAAATAATATCACTTGTATCACTTGTCTCCCATTCATCATCAATTTGCTCCAGCAGGCCCCAGTAACATCTCCATATGTCCTGTCTCATGCTAGTGGAGCCCAAGGGCATCTGCTTGCTCCAGGAACATAAAGCTCCTCAAACCATTCCATCAGGTCATGGGAATGAGGTCTATAATTGTTACTGGTATTTGGCATATCAAATGAACAAATAATATAAACTTAATTATTGTGGATCTGCTAAGAGGGCAGGTTTTAGGGGTAGTTGGGAAATGGAGACAATGATGGAGGGAAAGGTGGAATTGGTGTTGGAATATTGAATAAGAACAAAGCTTTATAAACCACAGTGTTTAAATAAAGTGGGGAAAATAATAAAATAAATTATTTTTAACTTGAGGTGGCAGATAATGGTGTAAAAATAACACTTTTGCTTTGGCTTTTGGACCAAACTTGGTGGTGCTCAGGGATTACTTCTGGCACTGTGATCACTATTGGCAGTGCTGGCAGTACCACATAAGCGGTTAGGGATTGAACCCAGGTCGACAGCAAGCACCTTATCAGCCGTACTATTTCTCCAGCCCCAGAGTGTTAATGCTTTGTCCCCCAAAACCCTTTTTCTTAAATTAATGAATCAGCATGAGATGGATAGTTACAAAGCTTTTCATGGTCGAGTTTCAGCCATACAGTGGTCCAATCCCTCCCTTCACCAGTGTACATTTCCTGCGACCAATGTCCCCATATTCCCTCCTACCCCCAGAGTCTGCCTCTAGGGTAGACTTCCACACCCCCACCCACTCCCCAACCCTCTCTCTAATTTACCCTTTGGTCCCTGAAACTCTGATCCTAACTGATAGGGGAGGGAAGAGAATATTAATAACCACATATCAGAAATGGTAGGAAGTATGGAATTCCATAAGAAAGACAATTTAAGAATAAAAGATGAAAAGGAGAACGAACTTTTGGATAAAGAAATTAGTTGTTTTTATTTATTTAAAAATACTGACATTATAAGCTGTGCAGGATCCTGTAACAGGCATTAGAAATCTAAACATACATGGTTTCACTCCTTCAAGCACTTTAAGAGGTGAAGAAACTAGGAAATTTGCACAAGTCCTTGTTTCTAACTTACCAGGCATGTCCAGGAACTATCTATGTGCTAACACACCTGATATAAAATTATACATGAAACAGGCATTGACCCTTATAATGGTCACACAAATACAAACGCATACATTTAGGGAGAACCAGTCAACTGTCAGGACAGGCTCTGGCAAACAAAGATACCTGACGGAGCGTAACCAGAAATTTACTTTCTCCCACACCCTCACGTTGAGTCCGACGTGTCAGGAAAGCGTCTGCATCTGCCTATTTTCACACTGCAACCCAGATCAAACCAGATGGGCAGGGATGATCCATGAGCAGATCCCTGAGGGACGTGGGACACAGCAGTCACTTACAGCTTAGCAGGGGAAGCGTGCCACCCAGCAGGGAAGAACAAGACTAACAGTTCACATGTCAGTCACAGTGGCACGGACTGTACTGCCGGCAGTACAAGCCCTGGGTCAAAGGGAAGAGGGATGGGTAGGTAGTGCAGCACCCAGTCTTGGCAGAGGCGAGGACTTTGAAGCAGACTGTTGGCAGGCACAGGGGGCCAGAGAGGACGCAGGGTCAAGGGGCAGGCAGAGCGGAGGCGCTCCCCCTCTCTCTCTCTCTCTCCTCTCTCTCTCTCTCTCTGTCTCTGTTCTCTCTCTCTTTCTCCACTTTCTCTCTCCCCACACTCTCTCTCTCCTATTTCTATCTCAATCTCCACTGACAACACTGATGGATTTCACGCTTTCATTTCCCTCATAGCCACTGCCCTCCCTGTCCCCAACAAAGCCACAGAACAAAGGAGGAATTCCATCATTAAGGCCATAGCACCATCTGTGAAAATAAAAGAGGCTACCCTCAAATATATGAAGCAGAAAAAATCTGCAAGAAACCAAAGCCAAAAAAAGGGCTGGAGAGATAGTACAGTGGGTAGGGCTTTGGCCCAGCATGTACCTGGCTCGGGCTTGATGCTGGCACCTCATATGGTCCCAGAGCCTTGCTAGGAGTGAATGATCCCTGAGCACAGAGCCGGGAGTAAGCCCTGAGCACCACTGGATGTGGCCCAAAAACAAACACAAAAAATAAGATGGAATTCCTCAGAGAAAACCGCACATCTGCAGGGGGCAAACTTAAGGATACCATACTGGAAAGGTAACCCAAAAACAGAGAAGAAAAATCCTAATAAAACTCAACAAATTTAGGAAACTTTAACTAAACAGTTGGAGAAGCAGGTCCAAGCTACCACCAAAAAAGGAGGTACAAGGCCATGCTAAGAACACTGAGTATATTTTAAACTGTCAAACAAATACTCGGTGAAATGGGTACACTGGGAGGAACTCCTATCTAATGTCGAATTTATAAAAAGGTAAATTCAGTCTTATGGAGGGAAGGATTCAAGACAAAACCACAGAAACAGTTCAAAAGGAAGTGGAATAAGACACAAAACTTAGAAAACCGAAGGACTTCGGGAGGAATCTCGGTGAGAAGGTAAACATAATTTAGTGTGGGTATATGTAGAATATAGTGTATGTTTCCATATACATATTGTACATAGTGTACATACTATATTTATGTGGAATACAGTGATAGGAGCTAGAGAAAAAATGGAAAGTAACACTTGAAGGTGCCATAATCAGGCTTTCTTCCACCAGATGTTCATAAGCCTCTTTATCAGCAGAAACCCTCAGTCAGAAGACAGTGGAACGACACATGTACACTAATAAAATAATAAAAATCTGGCAAACCATCACTCAAAAATGATAGAAATTTCGACTTTTCAGACAAGCAACAGCTAATGCAGTTTTCCACCACTACCAGATCTACTTTGTAAAAAAATACTGAAAGAAAATCTTTCACATGGGAAATAAAAGATCACAAAATCATGAGCAAGGCAATTAAATAAAAATTTGGCAGCAGAGAATTTTAAAAGCAATTTGAAATAACATCAAAAATACAAAAAAGGGATGGGGACGAAAAGAACAGAAGCAGCAGAGTCAAATGATAACGCAGTGCCACCAGCACACTTTTGTGAAACAGTGTAAAACACACACTTTTACAAAACTGTTTTGTAAAAAACAGACATTTGTAAACAGAGAAAGTACAATGCAATCCCAACGTGCCATAAAACAAAAATCTGGAACAGAGACAGACGGAAAAAACCAACGGAAAAACTGGAGGATTATTAGAGTAAACCATCTACATGAGAAACAAAGAAATGGAAGAAAAATGAGAAATATAAAACAACATGAAAACAAGATAAAGTGAGAGTAAATTCCGTATATCAATAATCTTAAATGTGAACAGTCTGAACTCACCAACACAAGGACAGATTGGGCCCTTGACAAACAATATTGATTGCTTTTCAATAGGAGAATCCATCCTGGGGGTTAAATACAATGGTGAGCATATGTCAGCCTGTGACTCTGATCTCCATCACACATGCTTGCACCTGCATGCCCCAACTCAGCACTACCACACTGAGCCCTGCCGCCCCAAGCACCACCAGGCCTGAGCGGGCGCCACAGAGGTCTGAGCACCACCGAGCCTGCATTACTAGGCCAAGCATCACCCAGAATGGCCCCAGTCCTCAAACCCTCACTAAATAAATACAATACATATACACGTATATATAGGATCCACCAATATACTATCCAAAATGAGAGTCTCAGAGAATGCAACACTCAAGTAGAAGGCTATAACAACATGCTCCAAGCTCATAACACAGAGAAAAGGGTGAGAACTGCTAGTCTAATGTTTGGTAAGACAGGATTTCAACCAAAAAGGGAATGAGACAAAGTCAGATATTATACATTTGTCTTCAATACAAAGGCCCCCAACAAGGTTACCTATTAATATATATTTATATATGTGTGTACATGTGTGTATACATTTTTTTAATTACTAACAGATCTCAAGGGATATACTGACAGCAATAAAATAATTATAGGGAATCTCAATATTCCATTTTAACAGCAATGGTTATCTAGACAAAAAAATTGAGCACGGAGGGCCGGAGCGATAGCCCAGCAAGTAGGTGTTTGCCTTGCAGGAGGCCGGCCTGTGCTGGCCTGGGTTCGATATGGTCCCCCCGAGCACCGCCAGGAGTAATTCCTGAGTGCAGAGCCAGGAGTAACCCCTGAGCACTGCCTAGTGTGACCCAAAAAGCAAATAAATAAATAAATAAATAAATAAATAAATAAAGAATAATAATAGTAAGGAAATAATGGCACTAAATTAATTAATTAACATATCTTAGATATACACAGAAAATCTCATTACAAAACAAATGAATACATATTATTCTCAAGTACACATAGAACATTGTCAAGGGAAAGACTACATGCTGTCACATAAAAGAAGTTGTAATAAATACATATAATTGAAGTTATATCAAGTATCATCTATCCACAATTGTATGAGACTGGAAATCAACAATAAAACAAATGGGAAAGACCCCAAAATTTGGAAACTAAAACACATGCTTCTGGAAAGCCCACTGGTCAATTAAAAAAAAAAAAGGAGAAATAAAAATTGACCTGAAAACATAGAGGCACATCATTAGAAGCAGCGAAAAGCAAGAGGAAGGCCACTGCCATTCAGACACACATCAATAAAGAAAAGGAGCCTTGATAAAGGATCTAGCCTTGAACCCTAAGGGACTAGAAGAGGAGGAACAAAAAGAAACAAAGGACAAGAGGAAAAAATACAACAAATAAACAGAAACCAAATAACAACACAAAAGATCACTGAAGTCGTGAGTTGGTTCCTCTGAAAGACAGTGAAATCTGTAAACTTGTTATCCTCGTTCATTCAGTCACTAAAAGCATTAACAGTTCAGTGGGCACTCCCTGGGTATCTGGATTAACAAAGGCTCAAGCGGACACAGGTGATGCCTGGTAGATCTTAGGCTAAATCTGCATGAATCAAATGAAGTGCAAGTACATTTTAGAGAATACAATCAGAACATTACAGAGAAGAGCTCAGTGTGAAGAGCACAGAATCCATACAGGACCCACTAGAAGCTGACAGAAAACATCCTCAAGGAGATGAAAATTCAACTTCAGTCTGCTAATGAGAACGCAGTAGCAAAGAAAGACAGTAAACCCGAGCACGAGGGGTTGAAGTACTTCACTAAAGCTGAAACACCAAGAGGTCAGACACCGCTTTGAAGAAAGGCTGTGGAGAACAAGGCAGACCCAGTGGATACTCCAGGCCACATGAAGTATTTTAGCCAGAGTGCTAAGCCATGGACAGAAACCATGACAAGCCATGGTTTGGAAATGGACATGACAAGATGCAATGTGTACAATGTATGTATTTCTAAGGCAGGCAGGTAGAGAGGAAAAGGGCCCCCACGGCAGTGGAATTCCTAGGAAGTAATGAAACCAATAGTGCCAAGGCTGCAAAAAGCCCACCTTGCAGAAAACTAGGAAACAAGGCCAGATAAGGGCTTCACCTGGTGCCAAAAAGACCCAGAGAAGGCTGGACACCCCGCCCCCACCCACCCAAGAGAAGCTCCGACAGAACAAAGGCCAGGAAAGATATTTCAAAGAAGTCCATTGGCCACTCCCAGCTCTACCCCCCCTTGGCAACAGACTCTTGCCCAGGCAGAAGCCCCATGTGGGGCAGATTGGAAAAGCCTATAAAAGCCACCTTGAACAAAGGAGGGACACGCATATGCTGCCTGAGTCCATGTGCTGCTTTGCCCACGTGGCCAAACACACGTGTCCCTCACATCTCCACTCCTGAGATGTGCTTTCATATCTGATGCTGCAATGTGAGCGGGGCTCTCTCCATCTCCCGAGAACCCGGTGTTGCTCTCTCACTTTGCCCCTCCCTCCTTCCCTTTTCTGAAAGCCTCCAAACAAATTCTGTTTTCACTTGACTAATTGTCTACTCCTGAAATGCCTTCTGTGAGATAGGCCAAGAAACCTGCAAAGCCTCGGTAAGTTAGCAGTGACCTTCCTTTCCTGCCAAGAGCAAATCCTCTCTCCAAAATCCTCCCTCCAAAATCCCTCCAGCCTGAGTCCATGGCTCCCAGAAAGACTCTGGCAGGGGTCAACTCCAGTCCTGAGAAGACCAAGCAGACACCAGGTGTGGCCTGAAGGCCCCCTCACGATGCTGGTGGAACTGGAGGTTTGCAGCGTGCAGGGTAGTGCTGGAGATTTTACCCAGTCCTACAGCCTTCCCAGAGGCAGATTGGGAGAAAGTGACCCGTCACTCTCCTTTTCTCCTCACTTAAGCCACTGGTGGGGCCCATCAGCTTCATTCTGAAATTATTCTTCTGCCTCTAATATGGAAAACAGACTGGAGGAGGCAGAGTAGGATGAGATGACCAGAGACAAGGGTCACTGGGGGGCCCAAGGAAGGGATGGACAGGATAGTGGTGGTAGGTGATGATGATGATAAAGACAAGCAGAGGCTGAGAATTATTGAGGAGATAAAAATCAGTAATTGAAATTGAGTATCTCAGAATCAGATTAACCAAAAAGGTGAAGGACCTGTACAAAGGAAACTACCTAACACTACTTCAAGAAGTGAAAGAGGACACTAGGAAATGGAGACACATCCCTTCTCATGGATGGGGGAGGATTAACACTGTCAAACGGCAATACTCCCCAAAGCAAATTACAGATTCAAGGCGGTTGCTATAAGCATACCCATGACATTTTTCAAAGAAACAGATCAAACACTCCTGAAATTCATATGGAACAATAACCCCCCCACACACACACAGATAGCTAAAGCAATCACTGGGAAAAAAGAAATAGGAGGCAACACCTTCCCCAACTTCAAACTGTACTACAAAGTGGTACTAGTTAAAACAGTATGGTATTGGAATAAAAGACAGATCCACAGATCAATGGAATAGAGTTGAATATCCTGACAAAGGAGCAAGAAATGTGAAGTAGGGCAAGGAAAGCTCGCCAACAAATGGTGTTAAAAAACTGGGTAGCTACATGCAAAAAAAAAAAAAAAAAATGAACTCAGACCTTTTTCTAACCTCAGGCACAAAAGTCAGATCAAAGTGGATTAAAGACCTCAAAATAAGACCTGAATCCAAAAAGGTAGACCTGAATCTATGACAGTGAGGCAAAAGGCATCTTCATCGATGAAGCAGCACTGACCAAGCAAGTGGAAGCAAACATAAACAAGTGGGGCTATAGGAAACGAAGAAGCTTCTGAGCCTCAAAGGAAAGGGCTGACCAGGATACAAAGACAGCCCACAGAATGGGGAAAATTGCTTACCCAGTACACATCTGATAAAGGGTTACTAATATCAAAGATTACAAGGCACTGGTAAAACTTTACAAGAAAAAAAAAAAACAACCCATCAAAAAAAATGGGAGAAGAGATGAACAGAAACTCCTCAAAGAAGAAATGCAAATGACCAAAAGGCACATGAAATAATGCTCTACATGCAAATCAAAACAACAAAGAGATACCATCTCACACTACAGAAACTGGCACACGTCAAAAAAAAAACAAAACAGTAACAACCACTGCTGGAGCAGATGCGGGAAGAAAGGGACTCTCCTTCATTGTTGGTGGGCCGACCAGAAAACAGCCTTTTGGGAAAACAATATGGGTGCTCCTCAAAAAACTAGACATTATGTTTCCATACGACCCAGCAATACCACTCCTGGTAATATACCCCGAGGTTCCAAAACACACTGCAGAAAAAAAAAGCATCTGCATTTCTATGTTTATTGCAGCACTATTCACAATAGCCAGACTCTGAAAACATCTCAAGTGCCCGAGAACAGATGACTGGTTAAACTATGGTACATCTACACAATGGAATACTAAGCAACCTCCAGGAAAAAGAAGTCATGAAATTTGCTTATAAATGATGGGCATGGAGAGTACCATGCTGGGTGAGATGAGACAAGAGAAAGACAGATATCGAATGACTGCACTTATTTGTGGGATATAAAAAACATAGCATGAGGCTAATACCTAAGGACAGCAGAAAGGACCAGGCGCATGGTCCATGGCTGGGAGCCTGCCTCAAGTGCTAGGACAGAAGGCAGTTGGGACAGAGAAGGGACCAGTACGGCACTGATTTTGGAAATGATCAGTCAGATAAGAACTGTGTGCTGAAAGCAGGTAAAGAAACAAACGTGATAACCTCTCAGTATCTTTATTGCAAACCATAATGCCCAAAGTGGGAATGGGGCTAGAGAGGAGAAAGAGAGAGAGAGAGAGAGAGAGAGAGAGAGAGAGAGAGAGAGAGAGAGAGAGAAGTGGCTACCACAGAGGCAGATAGGGATGGGTAGCAGGAGAGAAACTAGGAACACTGGGTACACTGGTAGTGGGAAATGTATATAGGTGGAGGGACGGGTGTTGGAACATGTATGACTGTAACCCAATCATGAACATCTTAGTAACTGTGTATCTCATGGCGATTCACTAAACAAGAGAAAACATCAGTAACTGATAACGAGAGTGAGCAGCGGCTGAGGCCACTAACCCAGGCAATACTGAGAATGAGCAGGTGTGGAGGAAAAGCATGAGACTTACCAGCACCTGGTGACTATGAAGACTCCTTTGAGACATCCACGGGAAATGCTAAGAGGAAAATTGGTGCCTCAGAGGTAAAGTGTGACAATTATCAGAAAGACACCAAATAAAGGCAAGACGTAAGTGAGACTGACCAGCAGGAAGAAGCAAGAGCCTGAGCGAATGTGCGGAACTCCATCACAGCCAAAACTGGTTAGAGCACAACGTGCGAGGGAAATAGACACAAAGGTGCCAGAAAGCAGGAGGAAAACCAGAAGACTCCTGGGTCATGGGCACATATAAAAAGTGTATTTCAAGCAACAGAGAAAAAGCTACATGTTGCAGGGAGGTCAAACGTCAGGATTTGACATTATTGGCTGGACAAATCCACATGGAGTTCTTTTGTAACCTGTTACAGCTGTTTAGACAGAGTGTTGGGATCGAAAGATACTGCAGTGCTTTGAGCATCAGGAAAAGGAAAGCGAGGAAATGCAGAAAGTCACTATACATACCTTATTTGATAATGTGAGAAGGAAAGATAATATTAGGTAACAGGAAAGAGAGTTGTGATGTTTGTATATGCATTAATAAATAGAAGCTTGAGTTTTCCAATCTGAGTAATCCTGGGGAAAGTGTTTGCTATGGTTTTAAACAAAGGGAAAGGGAGAGAACTGATCAGTTCTTGTCCACTGCCTTTCTGAAGCAGAGCTACACCCTTGGTGTGGCCAAGAGAAGTGAATTGCTCTATAAAACGTTGAGAGAGGGGCGGGCGGAGCGATAGCCCAGCGGGTAGGGCATTTGCCTTGCACATGGCTGACCGGGTTCGATCCCCGGCATCCCATATGATCCCCCGAGCACCGCCAGAAGTAGTTCCTGAGCGAAGAGCAAGGAGTAACCCTTGGAGCATTGCCGGGTGTGACCCAAAAAAGCAAAAAAAAAAAAAAATTAAAAAAAATAAAACATGTTGAGAGAGAGAGACAGACAGACAGACAGAGATAGAGAGAGACAGAAAGAGAGAGAGTTGGGGGACAGAGATGGAGAGACGAGAGAGAGAGCCAGAAAGACAGACAGACAGACAAGAGAGAGAGCCAGAAAGACAGAGAGAGCTAGAGATGGAGAGACAGGGGGGAGAGAGAGAGACAGAGAGAGAGACAGAGAGAGACAGAGAGAGACAGAGAGAGAGATGGGGGAGAAAGAGATGGAGAGACAGGGGGGAGAGAGAGAGGAGAAAACCTGTGATAGAGCGGCAGGTTGTGGGGGGAACAGGGACAACAGAGCTGGGAAATGTGCACTGGTGGGGGATGGGTTGGAAAACTCTATGACTGAAATCTGATCATGAACATCTTTGTACTGGTTTATCTCACAGTGATTCAGCTAAAAAATAAAAATGAAATAAATTAAATGTCTAGTACAGTGGGTAGGGTGCTTGCCTTGCATCCTCTTAACCTGGGTTTGATCTCCTGCATCCCATAGGCCCCCAAACACCACCAGGAGTAATTCCTGAGAGCAGAGCCAGGTGTGAAAATAAAATAAAATGTCCCTCTAAAGCCATCCTTTGTGGCAGATGTCTCCTTGCTGGTAGCACAGATTTGATTTCAATCTGCTACAATCTACGGGTTGTCCTCAGTACCCACATTAAACTATGGGCAATATGGTTGTGCCCTCACATGTTGGAACTATATGTTAGTCTAAAACTGGTTTCAAGAGGGCCTTCAAAAAATTCAAACTGACATAAAGGTACCACAAAATAATTTTGGGCCAAGTAACATTGTTCATATCTGTATTTGCTACTGTCAGTGAGATTAGTGGAAGAAACTGAAGGCATAATAACTCCCCTAACAGGTGTTTTCTTGGACAGAACCATCTTCTGTGAATTATTCTATATGAATACATAGAAAGCAACCAACGTATTAGCATCTCAGAAAATCCTTGAGACTGTTTACTATGCAAGGGAGAAATGTATAATAAATATAAGCATGCTTATATATAAACAAGCACAACTAAGTATACATATACACACACACTTATGTATAAATATGTTTATTTTAACTCAGTACAAGCTCAGGGAAATAACTACGTAACAGTTTATAAAAGAAACTCTTCTGTCAGAGATATAGTAAAGAGTTGTAAAGGGGATAAGACACTTTCCTTGTGTGCAGCAGACCCCGCTCGCTTCCAGCATGGCATGGTCCCCTGCGCAGGAACAACCCTCAAGCACAGACCTGGTAGTAGTCCCCAAGCACTGACAGATGTGGGCCCCAAATCTCCCAAGAAAATCCAGTACCATGGTTTGAACTGACTCTGAAATACAAGTCTCTGAGGCAGAATGAGAGTGTCATGAGCTAATGCAGATAACAGTAAGGTTGTGTAAACATTTAACAGTTGGTCCCCAGAGATTCCAGATGATTCCAAGTTCCACACCTCTCTGAACACAAAATTTCTTCAAACCTTCCCCCTGTTGAACTCATAATTAGCCAATTATTCCTGAAGGATATCCAACCAGAAATCCTGAAAAGTCAGAAAATTCCAGAAGAAACATCAATTCTCTGTGAAATATAAATTTGGAATGCACACGCTACTGACTAGTGTGCAGGTACTATTTCTGAGTTGATTAAAGTGAAGCCTTTCTAAATACTTTCTCTCCAGTGGGAGGGTTGAACCAGAAACTCAACTTCAGTATAGTTATGTGCCTTTTTTTCAGCTTACTTATCATCGCTGTATGATGTGACCTCACCATTTGGGTTCAGTCTCTGTAGGCTTATTATAACACACAGCAATAAACAACTCACTCAAAACACTCTGTTCATTAAAAGCTCAAATGTCCTCAGACTTTTTGACTTTTATTTTTAAAATCATTTTTAGCACATTAAAAAAATAATGATGGGGCTAGAGCAAGTAGGACAGTTGCCTTGCAGATGTCTGACCTGGGTTTGATCCCCAGCATCCAATATGGTCCCATGAGCAATGCCAAGAACAATTCCTGAGTGCAGAGCCAGGAGCAACCCATGAACATTGCTGGTGTGACCCAAAGCAGATATATATATATACAGATATATATATATGTTTATATATGTATTTTATATATGTATGTTTTATATATATGTTCTATATGTTTTATATGTTTCATATAGATGTTTTATATATGTTATATATATATGCTTTTTCTATCTATCTATCTATCTATCTATCTATCTATCTATCTATCTATCTATCTATCTATCTATCTATCTATGTTAGGGGCCAGAAACATAGTATAGTGAGCAGGACACTTGCTTTGCATAGGTTGGATCCCTGATACTCCATATAGTCCCCTGATTCCTTCCAGGAGTGATTTCTAAGCACAGATCTAGGAATAAGCCCTGAGCACCATGGGGTATGGCCTCCCCACCACAAAAAAAAAAGAAGACAGGAGAATGAAGTAGAAGGAAGAAGGAGGAGGAAGAGAAAGAGGAGGGGGAAGAAGAAGGAGAAGGAAAGAAAACAGTTTGATATATGGGACAACATAATCTTCCAATATTATTCCAATAACCCAAATCCAAGTAACTATACTTGCATTGGCCCATGATGGTGATGAGAAGAAAGCAGGTTAATATAATGAAAAATATCGTCTGGGAGTCTGAGAACCCTAGCCCTTGTAACCTACCCAAGGTATCATGCAATTTAGGGTAGGGTGGTAGTGTGGAAGCAAGATTCTTTCAGGGGAAGAGCCACACCCAGTTGGGGGCACTATTTCCAGCTCAACCCATTGCTCAGGGATCACTCTTGCTGGTGCTCAGGGGATGATCTTTGGCGCGACTTCCAGCAAAGCATGCATTCCATCCTTTAAGCCTTTTCTCTTGCCCCTTTGGTCCCTTTTCAATTCTAATCTTTTTTATCTTCCCCAAGGGAACTTGGAATCATTTTTTAAATATCTTTGGATACCTCTCTCTGAAGCTATCATATTACATATTCACAAACTGTTTATCATGTTAGAAACTTTCAGGGAAACTACTACAGATATATCATTACCAAGTGTAAAGAGCTGAATAGTGTCTTCCCAAAATTCAAGTCTACCTGGAACCTCAGGGTGTGACCTTATTGGAAGGAAGGTGTTTGTGGATGGAAGTGGTTAAAATGAGACCGTGGTGGACTGACAGGGAAAGCCCCAAATCAAATGGCTAGGGATCTCCTAAGACCACATGAATCACTATCCACTATCACTATCTTCCTATTCATCATCGATTTTGCTCGAGCGGGCACCAGTAACATCTCCATATGTCCTGTCTCATGCTAGTAGAGCCCAAGGCGAGAGAGGAAAAGATGAAATGAAGATAGAAGCAGTGCTTGAGTTACACATTACAAGCCTAGGAACACCAAGGATTTCTAACAACTCAAAGGAGTAAGAAATAAGGGAAAGAATTCTCCCTAAAAGGCTCCCAAAAGAACATGGTCTGCCAACACCCTGATGTAGAACTTTCAGTCCCCCAAATTGCAAGAAAACAAAGTCTGCTATATTAAACCTCCCAGTTTGTAAAACTTCTCATGGCAGCTCTGGCAAAGAAATAAACCAGATATTGATATCCAGCAATTGGCAATGACTCATTTTGCTCTTAGGAGCAATACAGCAGAACTATTACAAATTCCCCAATATCTTGAACCTTCTAAAGACCAATGAAACACTTGGAAGTTAAGATTCTGGTTTCAGTGATGGAAACTGTTCTGACAGTTTTTACATTTCCTTATAGTGGAAGCTTAATATTATATTTTCAAAGAGGTAATTTTCCTTTTATTTGAGAAAACATATCCTCTCATGCAGAATCCACACCCTCTCTGAAGCGGCGGCCTTCTGAAAGGGTCACTCTGTGCTCGGGTGTCACAATCAGAACTCAACCTGAGTGATTACAGTAATCTGGGACACAAAGAGCCCGTCACTGAGACTCTGCCAGGACATATACCTTTCTGAATACCACTGTATAAACGATTTTAAATCACACCATCTAAGGAACAGCACTGTGAAATAGGTAGCAGAGCAGTGCTCTGATAAAGTTGCTAATTTAATTTGGATGACATAACTGTTTGATAGTAATATATCAAAATACATATCCTTTCAATAATCTTAAAAGTTCATAAAATTTCAAGTCTTAGCTAAAAAATGCAACAAAAGAGTCATTAATAGCATGTTTTTAAGGCAATAAATTGCCAGGAACACATATATGTTAAGTACATTTCTAAGTTGTCTGTGTTAAGTACCTCTGATTATAAATTTCAGAAGGAGAGTACAGACAAATTCTCTCTCCTCAAACCAGCCATTGAAACAGATTTGTTCATACTGTTTCAACTGCTGAGAGCAATCTGCCAACCAGTTAAATGCCCAGCTCTAGTCTTAGCAACCTGATGACCTGAAGCTGTACGATCATCTTTCCCTTATTTACCAGACACCTTAAGTATCACTACGGTGGTCCACAAATTCTGTCACAAAGCATAAAACTGAAGCCGACTTGGTCTCTGTTCTCAAGCAGCTCAGGTCAAGTGAAGGAGAGAGCAGCACCAACACACAAAGCTTATACCTGCCCGCCCGATTAGAGAAGGGATGGAAAGTCCTTGGGCAAGAATTCCTTGAGGGAGGGGGACACACATGGGGAGACCCCCACTGACTGAAGCACCTGCTAGTTCTGTGAGCTGAGGCTGAGTCAGTGCCCAGTGTCGCCCACAGGTGCTGACTGTAAGCATGGCAGCTGATGCCCAGGGCCACATCCCTACAATGTGATGTGTCACAGTGAAACAGCGTGGCCTCTGGCAAGCAGACCACCTAGTGTGCATGAGCGGCACATCTGAAGGAGTCAGACTCCAGAGAACCCCTCAGCTGAAGTGTGACCCCAGTGAGCACCAGAACCATATATCAACAAGCACCATAACCAAGCAAGCATATGTGGTAGCCTTGGCCACTGCAACATCAAGAGGGAAGGAAAGCAAGGGAAACTTCCCAAAGAACTTGTCGATTCTAGATTAAGTTAAATCCTCAGGGAGTTTGGAAGGAACTCGAGTCACGGGGGAGAGGATGTGGTAGACAGTGGTGGGAGCAGAGCTGGGAACATCCATATGCCTGAGTCTATGTAGCAACTGTGTTAGTCATGGTGTCTGAATAAAACAAAACAAATGAAAAATAAAAGAATTTGTACCCTATATGTGAAACATCCTCCCTTGGAGGTCAGAGACACAGTGCTGGAATTAAGGCACTTGTCTTGCAGGTGGCTGACGCTGGTTTGCTCCCCGGAACTGCAGGTGGTATTGAGCACATCCAGGTTTTAATCCCTGGGCACAGAACCAGGAGTAAGACCTGAGCAAGTCAGGTGTGGTCCCAAAACACCCCAAAAAAAGAAAAAGAAAAAATTTCTTCCTTAGAGCTAAGTAGTAAATAAGGCATAACCATCAAATCAAGGTGTTTCTTTAAAAAAGAGGAGGCCCCTGGATAGTAGCATGGGGTGCAAAAGGCCAGTCAGTACACACACACACACACACACACACACACACACACACACACACACACACACTACTCTCTCTCTCTCTAAATTGAGAGAAATTGCATGCTTCCTACTCACGCAACATGAGAAGGCATGTCTATGCCCCAAATTTTAGTCTCTGAATCAACAAATGTGAGTGTCATGAGGATTTGTGAAGCCAGAACGAGAGTATATGGTAAGCAGACTGGCAGGCACATTGATAACTTACGTTAGGCTGCTGAGACAGTACAGGAGCTATGGTTTGCACGGCTGTCACCCGTTTGATTCCCAGCACTACACGCAGTCCCTGAAGTCCTGCCAGGAGTTATCCCTGCAAGAGTCAGGAGTGAGTCCTAAGTGCTGTTGAGGATGCCCCCACCCCCAAACAAACTATATGTGGATAACCCATATGAACAACAGCAACATCTAAGATTAAAACCACAAGTCCCACCATAACAAAAATATCCATACCATAAATCAATACATGCTTACTACCCCTTAGATTTACGATGATCACTACCCCTGAACGTTAACAGTTAAGTAAATTCACTTTTCCCATACCAATCAAACTTCCCATTAATCTTCAAAGAACAGAGCTTTTTGGTTGTTCTTTGTTTTATCACTTTGGTATCTTATTCAAAATATCTCCAATGACCAAACATTTATCTTGGAAACAGATGAACTAAAATTGGCTCTCTAACAGTATCGGTAAGGAAAGTATATTCTCTATATAGACAAACATATATGCATCTCCATGACTATTCCATAGCCATTATTCACAAGGTTGCTAAAAATCAGCCAAATGGAATTTCCTTCATTACTGTGCTGATATTTCCTCATTAGCCAATTATCCCCTTTAAAATGTCTTAGAAAGCCTTCCCATTAATAGTGGGGAGGAGACAGTCCCAACTAGGTTTCAAATTCTCTTTACATAATGCTAATTACCCATCACAGTTAAACCCCAACTACCTTTTTAGACTTTGCACCTCATTAATCCACTTT
>JAJIBD010016927.1:0-30698 GCA_021461705.1 Cryptotis parvus
CCCACCGGGTTTGATCCCCAGGATCCCATATAATTCCCAATCCCTGCGGGGTAATTCTAGCAGTGCAGAGCCAGGACTAACCCTGAGCATCACCAGGTTTAGCTCCAAAACAATGAATAAAAAGTAAAAATCAACTAAAATGTTAAATGGAAGACAAACATCGTTTTTTAAAGGAAAAACATTTTTTTTAAATAAAAAAACATCTTTTTTATTTATTTGCTTTTTCTTTCTTTTTTTTTTTTTCTTTTTTTTTTTTTTTTTTTTTTTGCTTATTTGGGTCACACCCGGCAATGCTCAGGGGGTTTCTCCTGGCTCTGCACTCAGGAATTACTCTCCTGGCGGTGCTCAGGGGACCATATGGGATGCCGGGGATCGAACCCAGGCCGGCATGGGCCGGTCGCATGCAAGCAAACGCCCTACCCACTGGACCATCACTCCAGCCCCTATTTATTTGTTTTTTGGGTCACACCTGGCAATGTTCAGGGGTTTCTCCTGGCTCTTTGCTCAGGAACTACTCCTGGCGGTGCTTGGGGGACCATATGGGATGTCAGGGATCAAACTCAGGTCAGCAGCGTGCAAGGCAAACACCCTACCCACTCACTGTGCTATCGCTCCAGCCCAGGAAAAACATTTTTATCACTAATATAATAAAAGTAGATATTATAACAGGTTTTATTAATCCTTAAAATATACTAAATATGTATTACCATTATATAAAAGCACATATGCCATCCCACAGCCATTAACTTAGTGCAAGTAAAACACTGATTTCTTTTTTGGGAGGAGTTGTGTTTCAGTTTTTGAGGCCACACCCTGTAATGCTTAGGGGTTACTCCTGGCTCTGCACTTAGGGATCACTCCTGGTAGGGGTCAGGGAACTATATGGGGTTACTGGGGATTGAACCAGGTTGAACACATGCAAGCAAATGCCAACCTTCTGCACCATCTCTGTGGCTTTGCTTGCTTGGCGCGAGACCAGAGCCACATCCGGAGCTGCTCCTTCCTGGCTCCGGACCGTGTGCAGTGCCAGTCAACTGGGTTGGCTTCTTGCAAGGCAACCACCTCACCACCTACCCGCTATCTCCCTGGCCCTAAAAACCGACTTTGGAGCAGGGTGTAGCTCAGTTCTGGAAAAATGAAGGAGAGAAAAGCTGCCAGATGATTCTGTCCTGCAGCACGCACGGGCGAGGTGTGCCAAGGGCGGGGAGTGGGGCCAGGCTGGACACACACACCTGGTTTTGCAGGTGGGAAAAGCGGAGGCGGCGTTGGAGGCTCCAGGACTTGGGCCAACTGCAACAGATCAGCCTGAGAGTGGCAAAGCGGGACCTTGGAGGCCGGCCTCTCCCCTCATGCCTGGGAGGAGGGACAGCCCGGCCGGCCAACACATCACCCGTCTCCAACAACGGACGTCTCTACGTGATGACCCACACTCAGCCCCATGACTCAGCCGTTCCAGCCCCGGCCACGGGCCCCGCCGGAGGACCAGAGAGGCGGGGGCACACTGGCAAAGGGCATTTCCAACGCCTGGGTTGAAACCAAGCCCAATGCTTTCCTTTAACTCAAGGCCACCAGCAAAAATTCCGACCCTCAGTCAAGGGGTGCGGTGGGGCTGTTGCTTTTCCAGGGAAAAGAAAAATATAGGAAACAGGGTTGTTTTGTGTTCCAATTCAGAGGGATTTTTCCTTTGTTTGGGTTTCTTGGGGGTAAGCTGGGGGCAGGTACAGCCAGCAGTGCCCAGGGGTTATTCGTGGCTCTGCGCTCAGGGTTCACCCCTGGGGGCCATATGGGATGCCGGGGACCAAACCCAGGGCCACGCAAGACTTCCCCATGCGTCCTTACCGCTGTCGCGTCACCCGGCCCCTAGGTTCCCAGGGGAATTTGCTTTCTGAAACAGCGGATCACTGTCCACAGCCCAGGGGGCCTCCCTCCGCCCCTCCCAGCCAGACTGATTTAGAATCTGGGGTCTCCGCTCACTGTGCAGCTTTGAGTCGGAGACCCTGACTCAGGTTTTCAAGGCCCCTACGTTCATAGACCAGCGGGGTACCCCAGAGACCTGCTGCTGCCTTGTTTTCGGGGTGTCCTTGTTACCAGTTTGGGAAGCTGGGGGAGACAGGCCCGAGACACTCAGGTTGTGGTTCTCCGCCTCGGGCCAAGCTCCCTCCTGCTCCCAGCCGGAAGTCCCTGGCTTCAGCCAGGCGTGCCCTGGGGAGGACGGCTAGTAGCTGGGGATGAGAACTCCAAAGGTAGGGAAGGCCCTGCAGGTGCCCGGCAGCAGGAAGTGGGCACTCCAATGCCAAGGGGAGGAGTAGGACAGTACACTGTCCCGGTCCGCCCTGGACAGAGCTTCTCAGGGCCTGCTGCTGTGTGACTGCAGCAATCACTTGACCTCTCTGAGCTGCTCTGGTCAAGGGGGTAGCTGGGAGGAGGCGATGGGGGATGGGGGGGAGCCGCAGAAGCAGCAGAGCCCATGACAGGACGGCGCCAGATCCCCGGGCGCAGAGTTGGAGGAGGGTGAGGCTGGCGTGTCTCCTGCCCTTGCCAGCTGGGTCAGGGAACGCTCTGTGGGTCTGGCCGGTGCCAGGCCTGGCTCCAGCTGCACAGAGGTCACAGGTGTCCCTGGGAGGCCGCAGGGACTCTTCCCTGCCCAGCCCCGGGGACCTTGCGCCCCACCCGAGGACACAGCTCCTGCCGTGCTCACAGCAAACCGTGACAGCAGCAGGAACAGCCCACTGGCTCTGGGGGCTCCCCGTGGCTCTGCCTGGCCAAGCCCAAACATCCCAGGCCAGAGGGGCCAGAGTTTCCCCATACATCCACACAGATGCCTCCACGTGCGTGCATACACAAGTCCTCACAGAGACAGGCACACACATACAGACACAGAACCACGCCCACACATACGTGCACTCACACATATACAGATATGTCCACACACATACATGCATTCACAGAGCTATGCCCACACACATGCACTCACACAGATATGCCCACACATACATTCACACATAGCTGTGCCCCCACACACACACTCATACCCCACGATGCAGGAGATCCCTGATTGGTGGTATCATAAGCCAGGGTTGAAGGAAGCACTTGCTAAGCCTCCTTATAATTAGTATTATTGTTGTTGTTGTTATTAGCTTGGGGGCCACGCCCTGGGTACACCAGGGCTTACTCCTGGCCCCATGCTGGGGGTGGGGAGTCACTCCTGGCAGCGCAAGACCAGCGCCTTGGCCGCTGTACTATCTCTCTGGCCCCTGGAACCCCGCCCGTCACAGGTTATCCAAAGAACTTCCTAGCAGCGCACTGTGGGGACGAAAGGCCAGGCGGGACAGGCTCACAGATGCGGCCTCGGACAGCCCCGGACACGGCTCCGGGGTTCTGGGAGACGGACTTGGAGACGCGGTGGCCAGGTGACAGCCGCCTTCCTGCGGGTCAGTTTCCAGCCAGCCCGACCCCTAGCGCCAGTGCAAATCCTGAGCAGCTGCAACAAGTGGCCCCTGGCTGACCCCGTCGGACACCTGCTGCCCAGCAGGGGCCCGGAGTCCACCAGGATCGTTTCTGGGAAGCCGTGACTCAGCCTCGGTCTCCGCGCCCCCGGCCCACTTACAATGAGCGCGCGCATCTCTCAAAGGGACCCTCAGTGTCGGCTGCGATGGCGCCTTAGCAGCGGCGAAAATACCTGCGGCAGGGTGGGGAAGCCTGGGCTCCAGTGTCCTTCACGGACAAGCGGGGCCCCCAGACCCCACCCCGCCCCCGCTGTGTCCCTGCTCTTGGCCGTGAACGCACAGAGCCCTCGAGGGGCAGAGGCGGCCGGTTCTGGGCGGGTGGCAGGTGCAGTCGCGGGGTGTAGCGTCCACTGCGCCCCGGAAGGTCCCGCGGGGAGTCCGCACCCCTCGGGCGCCCAGGCCCCGGCGCAGGAGGCAACAGCCACCGTCGGGCTCCGCCGCACCCCAACTTGTTTACGCGGCTCACCCGGCTTCTGCACCCCCACAGCGCCCTGGGGACCCACACAGAGGCGCCCCAAACCTTCGCCCTCCGCGGGAAGAAGCGCTCCACCCACCTCGCGGAACGCACGGCCAGTCGCCCCGGGAAGTGACCGGTTTAATGGCTGCAGAGTCCGGGGCGGGTGAGGTCACCCGCGGCCCCTCCCTGGCTGCCTGGCGGCCTAATGACCCAGGCTTCGCAGGGCACAGCCCGGGCCCCAGGGACGCCGCCCGCCCCGCCCCCCGACGCGCCCTGGACCTGGCTTCTGCCCCTCTACTAAGTCGAGCTACTGACCAACAGTCTGGAAACTCGGGATGTGCTGACCCCATATCCACTTGGCGGCTGGAATGCAACAGCCTGTTCACACTGCGAGCTTCAAACCGTGAGGCTCCTGAAAGGCAAAAGGCAAGTGCTTCTGGCCCAGCGATAGTCCAGCGGGGAGGGGCGTTTGCCGGCACGCGCAGGCCGAGTTGTATCCCCATACGGTCCCCTGAGCACTGCTTCTAACTCCAGGGATGGAGAGAACACAGCAGCGGCGCCTGGCCTCGGCAGACTGCCCTGAGCAGAGCCAGGAGCAAGCCCTGAGCAAAACACAGCTAGAGAGACATAAGTCATCAGCTCTCCCAAAGGGTGGCACAGGGAGACACGTGTGAGTTCACGGGAGCTTCTGTTTTGTTTTGGCTGTTGGGCTCACAGCAGGTGACGCTCAAAGGTTACTCCTGGCTCTGCACTCAGGAACTACTCTTGGAGGCTCTCAGGGGTCCATATGGGATGTTGGGGATCAAACTGGTTTGCTGCGTGCCAGGCGGCGTGCCCGCCCCACTGTCGCCACACTGAGTCTTGTCCCAACTTTTTTTTTTTTTTTATTTTTTGACTTTTTTGGGTCACACCTGGTGATGCTCAGGGGTTACTCCTGGCTCTGCACTCAGGAATTACTCCTGGCGGTGCTCGGGGGACCCTATGGGATGCCGGGGATCGAACATGGGTCTCCGCGTGCAAGGCAAGTGCCCTCCCGTTGTGCTGTCTCTCCAGCTCTTGATGCCCGGCCACCCCGACAGCACGGGGTGCAGGAACAGACAGCTTGCACTAAATCCTGACCTCCCGCCTGGTGACTCAGAACAAGGTTCTCTCCCAGCCTCAGTCTGCTGGTCTGTGAAGTGGAGCCACGACACTGCGGATGTCATGACAGTAAACGCCTTCCCAAGGGACAGCAGGTAATAAAATGCTCACTGGCTGCTGAGGCCATCCCTGGCACGTGGCAGAGCCCCGCTCGGGCCCTGCTGGCTCTTATTAACCCCATGTTATTCTGTATCACCTGGTTATTCACCAGCTTCCCTGCTCGCGGAGTCACCGCAAACACAAAAACAAAGACGAGGTGAGCTATTACTCACCCAGCCAGTGCTCGCGCCTGCGGGAGCGGCTGTCTGTCTGTCTGTCAGGCCGTCCAGTCCCCAGACTGACATCCGCTTTCCCGGAATCCCGGATGACACTCCCTTCACGTTTTCCTTCTCCTGTGGCTGTGCCAGGAACGCAGAGCGCTGGGGGCGTGGCCTGTGGCATGACCCGCACCTGCGCCGGGCTCGCCGGAGCTGCTCTGCGCATGCGCGGGCGGGGGCGGGGCGGGGGGCGCCAGCACGCAGGGCCGGGCACCAGCATGACAGATGCCCCCTGCACTGGGGCACTCGTGCCAGGATCCGCCGCGCACCTAAGCGCCTCAGCTCTGCTGCACCCCCAGCTTTGCCGCCCCTCTTCCTCTGATGCTGGAGTCCCGGCTGGTGCAAGGGCGGCCCCTCATTGGATCTGCGGTCATCTGATCTCTGCCTGCGAAGAACCATCTCCAGTTGCTGTTGTCTTGCTCAGTACCTGAGAAGCCAGACTGGGGAGGGTCGAGGCTTCTGAGAAACAAGGCTGCGACGAGAAGGGGGAGCGTGGGTGGGCAGAGGCCGCGGAGGGAGATGGTCCTGCCTCACGCCCAGCGCGCCCCCACCCACTGGGCCCAGGCTCTCTCCAGACTTTTCTTTTGTTTTGGTGGCGGTTGGGGCTCCCAAACAGTGCTCGGCGGCTCAAGTGCCACACTCCCAACCAGACTCGAGCATCCGGCCTGGGGGCGCAATGTGGAGCTGCGGACGCCCGCGCAGGTGGGGCCTGCAGAGGTCACCACTGGGGACCACCAGGACCAGACAGAGCAGAGGCCACCAGGGTGAGCTGCAACGACGGGGTCCGCAGATGAGCAGAGACGCTGCCCCATGTGGCCTCCGTTTAGTTTGCTCTGACCAGAAAAGCACTTCAGGCAAGGGCAGGTGAGCGTAACTTCCTCTGGAGCCCTATTCCTGAAACCCCTCCAAAGCCTACTGAGAAGAGGAGACCCTACGGAGAGGCCGAAGAACTCACCCCTCTCTCCCCTTCAAAGAACATTCCTGAACATCCCTCACGACTCAGTTTCCACTCCCAACTGGGGTGGTCATTAGTTTTGTCTGTCCAGCAGTCTTTCATTTTAATTCAGGACTGTGATCCTCATAGCTCCCAGAGAGGGCCCAGCCTCCCGCGTGCGCCAGCTGGCCACGGGCCCGGTCCCCAGGTCTGTTCCTCCTGGCAGGGTTCTACCGTCACTCAGAAACCACTCCAGAACACACTTTGAAACTCGGCAGTGTTGGGGCCAGAGTGATAGCACAGCGGGGAAGGTGTTTGCCAAACCAGCCAGTCCAGGTTCGATCCCGGCATCCCATATGGTCTTCGAGCACCACCAGGAGTAATTACTGCGTGCAGTCAGGAGTAACCCTGAGCATCACCGGGTGGGACCCCAAGCCGCCCCCTAAAAAAAGGTAGTGTTGTGAGCAGTAAGTGCAGCAGTAAGTACAGTGCGTGGTGGGGAGGGGCGTCTGCCTTGCGCGACTGCCCGAGTTCAATCCCCGGCATCTCATACGGTCCCCAGCACCCCCAGGAGTGATTCCTGGGTGCAGAGCAAGAGGAAGCTCTGAGCATCACCAGGTTCAGTTCCCAAGTAAAACAGCAAGGAAAGGGAAGTGTTTTTCTTTTTTCCCATTGAGGGCCGTCGTAAGCGGGCTGAGGTAGGTGTGGAGCGTGTCTGCAACGCAAATGGCCAGTTGTCACCACGGCACCGAGCCCACGGCCCCAGCTGCAGCGCTTCTAGACAGTCATGGCTCTGCCCAGGTCCAAACCCTTTTCCCGTTTCAAGCTCACAGAAGCTGGACCTACCTTCTGCCGAGAGATGTGTGCTGGACGCCTCTTGGCGCGTTTGCTTGTTCTCCCTTCATGGCCCGAGTATCCCCTCACCCCACCTGCTACCAGCGCCCTCAAGGGGATCCACCCTTCCTTGCTAACCGCTGAACTCCAGTGGGACGCCCACCACGGGACCTGAGAATCCCCCTGGTTGGGCGCTGCGGCCCCCAGCAGCACGGGTGTGAGCGGCTCTGAATCCCCGTTCTCAGGCGCTGCTGTCCAGCTGCTGGTCAGCCTGGCCATGCATCGCTGAGTACTTGTGAGGGCCCTGCCCGCAAACTAGAGCCAGGTGGAGGCCGACCCTGCCGTGTTCTGAACGAGCGGAGAAATATACCTTCATTGGGGCCACCTTCCCGTAAACAGAACCAGCCTCACCGGAGGAGCCATGGGACAGTGAGCTCCAGCAGGCAGCCACTCGGGTGCAGCCCGGCCTCGGAGGCCACGTGGCGGCGGACATACCTTGTGACTCGTGTGCCACCTCCAGAGCCGGGTCCACGGTCAAGACCCGAGAGGGCAGGGACGCAGCAGCTGGAACCACATTCCCGGCTTCCTTCCAAGCCCTACACCCGGCCCACAGCCATCACTGCATCCACAGGCGCTCCCACGGTCAAGGGTGAAAAAAATACGGAGAAACATGCTGCAGTGACCTTTATTCTTGCAAATAAGAAACATGCTTTTACTACAGGGGATGGCCTCGTTTATCCCATTGCACTTTTAAAAAGCACGTGAAGGTTTAAAGTCAAAGGCAAGAGTCTGAGAAAGTGCCCTTACGCAAATCAGTCTTCAGAGAAGAAAACAGCAAAGAACAATCTGTTTAAGTTCAAGGTGAGGATTAAGTCCTTTAAGGCTTAAGTCAATGATGGCGTCTACACAGGAAAACTTGGCGAAGCAGGTGAAGTCCTGCCTGGGCCGTAAGAAAACTATTTAAACTTTAGACAAAGCACATGAAATTCTTTCCCAAAGAAAAAATTTCCTTAAAAAAAAAAAAATCTATCGGGGCCAGAGCAATAGCCCAGCAGGTAGAGGCGTTTGCCTTTGCACCAGCCGACCATGGCGGCCCAGATTCGATCCCGGTATCCCTCGAGCACCGCCAGGGGAGTAATTCCTGAGTGCAGAGCCAGAAGTAACCCTGAGCATTGCGGGTGTGACCCAAAAAGAAAAAAAACTCCCTATCTGCCTAATTTTTTTTGAGAGGAGCACCGAATCCTTTTCTAAGGTTCCTTGTATGGAAAACTATCAACAATTTTCAAAGTTATGATCCTTCCTTTTCATTACTTTTATTTGTAGCTTCAGTTTTTCTGGGTATGAAAGATTCAGGGGTTAAAGTCATAATTCTAAATTTTCCTCTTTAAAGACTTTCCAAAGCTTTTAGTCCAACCACACCTGCAGAGATGCTGGGCGTTTACTCCTGAAGGCACACCCCACCTAACCTAGGAAGCTCTGAAGAATTAACTAACCTACCAACTGAAAGGCACCTGTTCCTCGGCACCCTGGCGCCTTGATCACCCCCATGAGGCTCTGTCCAAGGCATCCACTCGCCCCAGACTAGGCTGAATTGCACTTTCTCTTCCCACCCCACAGAAGTTTCTCTCCTTACAGTTTCAGAGCGGGGACAGGGATCATAAAAGTGGGCACTCTCTGGGGCTGGAGCCGGTTAATAGCAGGCAGAGCGCTGACCTTCCATGCGGTCAGCCCAGCTTTGATCCCCAGCACCCCAGATCCGAGTTCAGAGCCAGGAGGAACCTCTGAGCATCACTGGATGCTCAGAGGGGAAAAATGGAATAAAGCAACGCCCCAGGCCACCTAAGGCAGCAGCTGGATGTAAAGCTGCAAGCGTGTGTGTGTGTGTGTGTGTGTGCGTGTGAAGCTCAGGCCCCACCGCGCATGCTCTAACACTGAGTCAAGCTCTTTATCAAATGTGCATTTTCTAAAAGCAAGCCTCCGTAGTGGTCTTATGCACATAAGGTGAGAATGCTTAAAATTACAGCCCCCAAATCTACTGAACATTTACAAAGAACATTCAACTGCAAATGGTCTTTACGTTTCTGGTTGTGGCTGTCTTTTTGGGTCACACCGCTGATGTTCAGGGCTTACTCCTGACTCTGCACTCAGCAATCACTCCTCGTGGTGCTCAGGGACCATATGGGATGCTGGGATGGAGCCGGGGAAGACCTCGAGCAAGGCAAGTGCCGGTCCCATTATCTTGTTGCTCCAGCCCCTACAATGAGCTTCTCAATGGCATAAAACCAACCACACAACAGTCCTTAACTGCCTCGTTTGATTCTGACCCTGACTGATGACAACTTTACTAGATCTGAATGTAATTTGGAATGATGTAGCCTGCTCTGGTACCTGAGATGACAGCCAACAGAATCACCCTAAATTACATTTCAGAGTTTCATAAAGACGTTGCCTATTACATCATTAGGGGCAGGCAGCCTACACAGGAGCTAAGCAGCGTCTATACAGGAGCAGAGCAGGCACTCCAGGCATCCTGAGAGCCACAGGATGTGGGCCAACACTGCCACCCCCAAAACAAAACCAGGAAACTGGCTGGGGAAAGATCTGGGTAGATCACATGGTGGAGAGGGGCGGTCGGGCGGATCACGCGTGGTGGGGGGACCTGGGGAGATCGCGAGGTAGAGGGGGAGTCTGGGGAGATCACATGGTAAGATCATGTGGCAGATCTCGTGGTGGAGCCTCTGGCAGTACCCGGCCCTGGTTTGACCCCGCCCGCACATCTCCCCAAGCACTGCCAACCGTGGACCCCTCAACAAAAATAAAAGATAACGAAGAATTAGAAAACACAGCACTCTGAACTACTAAAATGAGTTGTTTTAACTAAATATCTTGGGGCGGGCGATAGCCCAGCAGGTAGAGGCGTTTGCGTTGCGCGCGGCCGGCCAGTGCCGGCCCGGGGGTTCGATCCCGGCATCCCATATGGTCCCCAAGCACTGACAGGAGTCATTCCTGAGTGCAGAGTCAGGAGAAACCCCTGAGCATCGCGGGTGTGATGCAAAAAAAAAAAAATCTTGAGGGCCTCTTGCACGCTAACAGGAACGTGCCTGATAACTAAGAACATGCAAAGTAAGAATGTGCGTGGGGCAGTGCATGTCTGAACATGTAAGGCCTGGGCTGGGTCCTTGGCACCAAGGCGGAAGGCTGGCCGGCAGAGGGAAGAAACACACAACTAAGAAGGTCTGAAGTCCTAAGCAAAGTCCTTAGCCACAAATTCACTGGCCAAAGGCTTTCTTTTCAGCGTGGTTGTGATCTTCCTGGGACTAGCCACACCGAGCAATCAGAAGGCATCTTTTAAAGTTATTATGAAGGGGAAGAAGGCCAAAAAACCTCCAGAGTCCTCATCTTCCAGAGACATAAGCTAATAAAAAGTAACCCTGAAAATGTGCTCCCGGCACAATTCAGCCGTTTCTCTGAAAGACCCAGCAGAAATGGTGAGAAACAGAAACTGAATCCTAAGAGTTCACCAAATGTTTCGTGACCCTATTTTTGGTTAAGAATGGGCGATTTTCCTCGTGCCATGAGGTTTTAAACATTCTTTCCTCAGAAAAGCAGGACCAAACCATGGCTCTGGAATTTAGCGTGCTTATAAAGTACACAGGAAAAACTACGGCGACTCAACATCTGCAAAGGCTTCACCAAGTATGAAACCGAGGGGACACGAACACTGGACAACATGTCAACATTTCAGAAGCAAGTCTAATAATCTTGGCGAAGATTATTAAGCTCATGTGCAAGCTGCTTTTACATCACGCTGGAATTTTTCTCAAACAGTGGTGAAAGAATAAAATCAATGGTGAGAGAGGCAAAAATTTCCGTCAAGAATATATGAAAATATACATTTTTGAAAGTTTGGAATTTGATTACTTATAAAAATACGTGAATGATAAAGTATTAAAGCAGCGAAGTCTTTGATTACATGCTTTTTAAAATAGACTCTTTTTTTCAACTTCCATTCACACTTTACTTACATAGAATTTACACTCAGACTTTGCCTTCTTTGCCTAGTTTAATAACTAAGGCTCACATACCTGAATATTTATATAAATACCAATAGACAAGTTTTAGGAAGTCTTTAAAATTCATAATAATTCAGCACTATAAATCAAAGAAAAAAGGGACTAGCAGATAAAATTTTTTTATCTAGGGCCTCAGAGATGGTCCAATGGGTAGGGCACCTGCCTTGCTGTAGTACTCAGCTTCTACCCTCAGCACTACACAGGCTCCCCAAGCCCCACCAGGAGTGATCCCTGAGCACAGAGGCAGAATTAAGACCTGAGCACTGCGAAAGTGGACCAGAAACAAAAAAAAAAAAAAAAAATTGTATCATCAAGGTATACGGAAAATTGAATTCTAAATATTTTCCCTATTTGAATGGAATTTTGGTCCTAAGTCAGGAATTTAAAGCTACCAGATTAGTCAAGTAAACTTCTAAAAGGGAGACTCACCAAAAAAAAAGGACAGTTTTAGCTTCATTAATAAAAACATTAGCACAGAGGAGAAAGGGATGAACATTTCGGATAAGGACGGATTTACCGCTAATAAGCGTGAAACAGGGCCTCGACTCCAGGCAGTAATATTTGGTAATGTCTCTCTCCATACGGCCTGAGAAATACACCTCTCAGAGAGGGCGGCCGTGCTGCTAACAGTAAACTGAGCGTGAATCTGGGCCAAGGCACAAGTCCAGCGGCTTCTCAGAAGTGACCTGGTCACTAACCTCTAGCATCCCCCACTCCGGCTGTCCAGGACATGTCACAGCCTCCTTCCCAGTAAGCAGCTGCAGGAACAAGGCAGGAGAGGAAAGGAGAAAAAAACCAACAAGAGTGTGTCAGTCGAAGACCCTTGACTCTCAAGGCAAGAGCAGCTGAGGCCAGATTTCCCCACCGAGGCGGCAGGCAGGTGGGGATCTTACAGTGTCATGGTATCATTTTCAGTCTTCAGTTCGAAGTTTCTATAAGGTTTGTTCAAAAAGAGTTTCATCTCAAAAAGAAAGATCTAAGAGAGCGGAGAAATTTCACCCCAACACAAAACTGTTGATGAGGGTCAGCTCCACGGCCCCACCATGTGTGCGAAAGCCTGACTCCAATCTGAAAGGCACCGAGTGGCACGGGGAGGGGGCTGGCCTGCCTTCTCCCCCCCCCTAAAGTGCACAGAGCAGAGCAGTAGGACAGAGAGACAAGCTGGGTCTGCAGCCAGGGTCCGCCCAGCTCCCAGAGCACGGGAGCCCCGAAGAACCACAGGCGGCTCTGTTCCTTCCACAGGGCGTGTTTCAGCTCTCCCGGGGGGGGTCCCAGACCCGCTCCCTTGGACCGGACCCATGGCAGTGGCAGAAACCCAGAAATCAGTGGGGGCTAGTCGGTTCTTGAAGGAGGACTCTTGGGAAAGTCGCTACTGAGATTTCTTGTCCACGGGGGTTTCCCGGCGATGGTCTCCCTCACGGCAGCCTGAGTGGAGTTGCCCATATGGGAAGCGGCCTGCAAAAGTCCAGGGGTGACACGTCAGGTAGCAGAAGAGCGAGACGGAGGCCTTCAGGGAATCAACTCCTGGCTCCGTCTCCCCACTCGAATGGTCCAGAGTGACTGGGGGAGGGGTCAACGGAAGCCACCAGCCTGAGCATTAGCAGAGCCTGTGCACCTCTAAGCACCGCCGGGTGTGGCCCAAAGACCAAAAAAAGGAAACAAACCACAAAACCTAGGGAGGTCTCATGCAAGGCAAGCGCCACACCGCTAGAAGACTGCTCCAGGGGCCGGAGCGATGGCAGTTTGCCTTGCAAGCGGCAGACCGGGTTCGAGCCCAGCATCCCTGGGAGTGGCCCAAAAAGACCCCCCAAAAAAAAAAATAAAGACTGCTCCAACTCTGGGAGTTTTTCTTTTCTTTTTTGGGTCACACCTGGCAATGCTCAGGGGTTACTCCTGTCAGTGCTTTCGGGGGACCATATGGGATGCCGGGATTGAACCGGGTCGGCTGCGTGCAAGGCAAGCGCCCTACCCACTGGACTATCCTCCGGCCCCTTCTGGGAGATTTTAAATCAAGACATTACTGTCCATTAAAAGGATCAAGGTGGGGCCGGTCGCGATAGCCCAGTGGATAGAGGCGTTTGCCTTGCATCTGGCCGCCTGTGCACCGACCTGGGTTCGATCCCGGCATCCCATATGGTCCCCCAAACACCACCAGAAGTGATTCCTGAGTGCAGAGCCAGGAGTAACCCCTGAGCATCGCTGGGTGTGACCCAAAAGCAAAAAAAATAAATAAATAAATAAAAAATAAAAGGATCAAGGGTTGGGGCCGGAGCGATAGCCCAGCGGGTAGGCGTTTGCCTTGCATCGCGGCCGGCCTGTGCCGGCCCGGGGTTCGATCCCCAGCATCCCATATGGTCCCCGAGCACCGCCAGGAGTTATTCCTGAGTGCAGAGCCAGGAGTAGCCCCTGAGCATTGCCGGGTGTGACCCAAAAGCAAAAAAAAAAAAAAAAAAAAAAGGATCAAGGGTTGAAATTTCTAAGTTCTTGATTTACAGGGGAGCAAATTAATCGTGGAAGGGAACTGAAATGAACATAACTAAACGTTAACTCCCTGTGAGGAACACGGTCTGCGTGGGAGTAAGAGTGATTTTTTAGGCAGGTAGTGCGTATTAGGAATAAATATTATCCTCAAAGGAGGGTACAAAGGACATTTATTTTAGTAAGTTCTTTTTTTTTTTTTTTTTTTTTGGATCACACCCAGCGATGCTCAGGGGTTACTCCTGGCTCTGCACTCAGGAATTCCTGGCCTCAGGGACCATGTGGATGTCGGAGATCGAACCTGGGTCCACGCCGCACAAGGCAAACGCCCTCCCGCTGTGCTATCGCTCCAGCCCAACAGACATTAATTTTAAAAGCAATTTCTTCTTATAGTGAAGGTAACGTTTTATAAAATGTTTTTCTATCTTCTGGCCATACCCGAGCTGCTCGGTGCTTCCTCCTGATTCTGCAGGCAGGAAGCCCTCAACCTCTGAGGGTGCGGGAGGCAACACAGCAGGCGCCCACCCGCTGGACTGTAAATGCCCTAGAGACAGGGCAGCTCCTCTCTTCCCCCTCCACGAGCAGAGACCCAGGCACAGGCGGTCAGGGAAAAGGCAGCTCCGGAAAGCCTTTCAAAAGCGTTCCCTAGGAAGCGCTCCCCACGTTTCATAACAGAAACACAACTCCAGGACCCTATGCGGCGCTCGGGCCAGCAGCACTCACCTGCTCTAACACATAAGCGGCCCCGAGTCGATGGCGCCGCCCAGCTCCGGTACTGCCCGAGTAGCGGATGTAGCCCCAGGTGAAGCGCGATCAGCAGCAACCCGACCAGGCAGTTGAACAGCTGCGCCACGACGTCCAGGCCGATGAGGCCGGTGATGCGAGCCGATGTACAGAGCCACAATGCCCGAAGAGCACGGCCGGCGTGCGGAAGGTGCTGAAGGCGTTCTTGCTGCTGTTGTGTTTGCAGAAGCTCTGGTAGAACTCCGTGATGTCCTGCTCCAGCTCCTCCTGGTAGCCGAGGCTAAAGTCCTTCCCGCCCATCTTCTTGGTCTTCTGGAAATGTTCCAGCGCCAGCTGCCGGAACTCGTTGTGCTTCCCCTCCAGGATGTCGGGGGGACAGGTAGGGCTTGTCTCCGCCGCACACCTACAAACAGGCTCTAGTTCCTCAAGGGCCCTGTAGGCCTGAGGACTGCGTAAAGGCCAGCACAGTTTAAAATATTTGAGCTAGGGGCCAGTGGGGTGTGAAATGGGCTCGATCCGGCATCCCATATGGCCCCTGAGCACTGCCAGGAGTAATGCCTGAGTGCAGAGCCAGGAGTAACCCCTGAGCATCGCTGGGTGTGACCGAAAAAAAAAATTTTTAAATAAAAGAGATGTTAAAAAAAAAATATTTGAGCTAAAACTGAGGAAACAGGGGCTGGAGCTATAGTCCAACAGGGAGGGCGTTTGCCCTGCACGTGGCCGACCCAGGTTCAATCCCGGCATCCCATATGGTCCCCGAGCACTGCCAGGAGTAATTCCTGAGTACAGAGCCAGGAGTAACCCCTGAGCATTGCCAGGTGTGACTCGGAAAGCAAATAGATAAATGAATGAATGAATTGATAAAATGAGTAGGACCAAGGCGAACAGCCTGGACATGCTTCCTCTGAACAGCACAGAGAAAGGGGCAGGAGCCCGGGACAGGAAGAGCCGAGGAGCGTGGACAGGAGCCACCAACAGGAGGGCTCAATACAGCGGGGATGTTGCGTCATCTCGGGCCACATTAGACAGGGCCAGGGAGACAGCTAAAGGGCTGGAGCCACAGAACAGCAGGTTGGGGGGGTCTCGCATGCGGCCAAGCCCGTTTCAACCCCGGCATCCCATATGCCCAGGAATAATTCCTGAGTCGCGGAGTCAGGGAGAAAGTCAGGTGTGACCCCCCAAAAAAAAAAAAGACTGGCGCAAATCCTGGGACATGAAGGCTCCAAATTCCATCTCCAGCCCCACAGGGTCCCCAAGCACTGCCAGGTGTGCGCTGGTGGCCCCCGTACCCTGGGCCCAAGCAGCCTCGCGTCACTGGCTCGGCACTGACCAGCAGGCGCTGTCCATGGTGCCCCTGGCCAGGACACGGTCAGGTCAGAGCTTCTGAGCTGAGCAACTATGCAAAGCCGGCTCTGCCCAGGCTCCAGCCCAGGGACCCAGCTGGCCCCTGAAGCACCTCTGGGCGCAGCCCTGAGCACAGAGCTGGGAGAAGCTTCCAGCACCACGAGGTGTGGTCCCAAAACAAGCCCGAGCACAAAGTGTAAGGCACTGGGTTCAGATCCTGCGAGACCACCAGGCACAGGGGCCAGAAGAGAACATGCGGGACTGGGGACATTTGCACGTGGCTGACTCACAGGGGACCTGCCAGGCGTGATCCCTGAGCGCAGAGTAAGCCCGATCCTGCTGGTGTCCCAGCGCCCACCCACAGCCTGCCCAGCGTACCTCCTCCATATTCCTGTGGTAAATGTCCTTGGCGGAGGCGGCCGCCGCTAGATTGTTGGCCTCTGCCGTGGCCTGAAAAAAGGGAAGCAGGAAACATTATCCGCTTTCTTCAGCACCTCCACACTCAGGCGATCCTTCCTCCCCGGGCCCGTCCTCCTTCATCTTCCGCTATTTCTCAGCTTCCTACGTATTACAGTTCACAAAGGAAATACATTGTTCTGTCAAATTTGTGCCAATAATACTCTTTTTTGTTTTTGCTTTCTGGGTCACACCTGGCAATACCCAGGGGTTACTCCTGGTTATGGGATGCCGGGGACAGAATACGGGTGGGCCGTATATGAGGCACACGCCCTGCCCACTGTGCTCTCTCCAGCTCAGTAAGGTTCTCGTATATCAGGCTGCCTGAGCTAAACTGTCCACGACAGACTCCCTCTGCTTCGACGTCAGCGCACCTCTGGGCCTAAGCAGCCTCGCGTCACTGGCTATTAGGCGCCCACCGAAACAAAAGAGGAAACTCTCCACCTTTGTAACAACAATCCCAGGTTCTAGCTTTCTCTGTGAAAATGTTTTAGTACTCACTAAACATCTGGCACTAAATGAACTATGTCCAGCAAATGAAAGTAAGAAATAATGTCTTAGAAAAATGACAGACATGTTAAAAATATCAAAACCACCAGAGTGGCAATACAAAGGCGGGATGGACACTAGCCTTGCCGTGGCTGACCTGGGCTTGATCCCTGCACCCCAATCTGGTCCCCAGGCCCTGCCAGAAGAGACCCACGAGCAGAGCCAGTAGTGCGTCCTGAGCAGCGCCAAGTGTGGCACAAAACCAAAACAAAATATAGCAAAAAAATAAAAATAGGGGCGGAGGCGATAGCCCAACGGGTAGGGTGTTTGCCTTGCATGTGGCCGGCCCATGCCGCCCGGGTTCGATCCCCAGCATCCCATATGGTCCCCTGAGCAACGCCAGGAGTAATTCCTGAGTGCAGAGCCAGGAGAAACCCTGAGCATTGTCGGGTGTGGCCTAAAAAGCAATAAATAAATAAATAAATAAATAAATAAATAAATAAATAAATAAATAAATAAATAAATTTTTTAAAAATTGAAAATATAAAAGAGGGGCAAGAACGATAGCACAGTGGGTAGGGGTTTGTCTTGCATGCAGCTGACCCAGGTTTGATCCCAGGCATCCCATATGGTCCCCTGACCACCGCCAGGAGTAATTCCTAAGCGCAGAGCCAGGGAAGAACCCCTGAGCAATGCCAGGTGTGATGCAAAAAATCAAGAGAGAAAATATCAAAACTGTCCAAATGAACCAAGCTGGAAACAACAGGAGCCTCACTAGCAATGAGCAAAGGCATAGAAAGACGGTGGCGCACCAAAGCCAGCAGCAAACAACTGTGAAACGTCCAACACACTGGGCAAGGCTTACCTCGTCCCACAGAACCTGTTTCCCACGGCACGTCGAGCAGGTGCGCCAGGCCAGTGGGGAGCCGCCGCACAGCTCTGACTGCACCCACAGACACGGGAGGGGCGCGACAGTGAGGCCGTGCTGCAGCGAGCAGGGCTCAGCACCCTGGCAAAGGAGCGCCCGGCCTCCACTGCCCGCGGGGCAGCTCTGGGGTCAGGGCCACGCCACCTAGGAGGGCAAGGAACTGCTTACCTGCAGCATGGACTTGGGGTGAGGAAGATCTTCTCCTTGGTAAATCTTAATGTACGCCTGAGAACAAACATCGCCGTCAGTCTTTCTGGCCACGCCCTACGCTAGAGACCGCGCAACCTCCATTTCCCGAAGACCTAGATCAGGGCTTCCAATGTGGGGACCCGGCCTCAGACGTCGCTGGCACCACCCAGAAGCCCTCAGTGGCCTTGTTACTGGATTTTCTTTTTAGGGGTGGGAGCGGGGTGGGGCGGGGTCTGGCCTCACCAAGGTGCTCAGGGGTTACTCCTGGCTCCGCACTCAGGGATCCACACCTGGCGGGGCTCAGGGGACCACACGGGCTATGGAGGCTCAAATCCACGTCGGCTGCGTGCTCGGCAGGGCCTACCCGCTGCACTATCACGCCAGCCCCCTGTATTATTATTATTATGTTCTAAGTGTACCCTCTCTAGCTCTCACTGCTCTTACTGTAAGAGGGAGTGATTATTTTTCTGAAAAGCTGATAACAGGACGAATAAGTTTGGGAACTTCTGACGTAGATCAGATTAGCAAAACCACGCCACGCCGTGCATGTTAGTGCTTCTGACAAACAGTAACGTGCTTCAAGCAGCAGCAGCCTCCCGGGCGGATCCCGCCGACCCCCATGCCCTGGACAGACTGACCATTGGCCCTGAGTCCCGCCACATCTAGTGCTGGCTCCTGCTACTCACGGCATTTCCTAACCACTTCCTGTCTGTCCACACCGCCTTCCTGGAGGAACACAGTACAAGTCCTCTGAGAGTGTAAAAAAAAAAAAAAACAGCCATTGGGTTCGTAGCCAACACTGCCACCCAGTGGTCCACTCAAGGAAGAGCACTGAAAATGCCTCCCTCTCCACCATAAAATCTTTCTGAGCGTCATCGGGGTCCTATGGCGGGCCACGCCCAGTGGTGCCAAGGCCTCCCTCTAGCTTGCTGTGCTAAGCAGTCCGCAGGGGAACCACGGCCTCCCACTGACCGAGCCCTCCATTCCCTCCACGAGGCTTTACAATATTCAAGTTGGCTTATGACATTCAAATCTGCTTATGACACAGACCAGTCTTACCAAAAGTCAAAGATTTCAATAATAAAAAGAATATTTACCTTGAAATACTCTAAGAGTCCCCGACAGGTGACTTTGGAGCCATTGATCTCCTTCTCCATGAGGTTGGCCGGGTTTAACACAAACGGAATCAGCGTCTGTAGCTGCTCTTTGAAGTCGCTGGAAACATCTGCTCACGGGACCACAAAGACGGAACCGGTGGAGTCCCACAGAGCGACTCGGCCCAGGAGAGCAGCAGGGGCGACCTTCCGGCCTGTGTGTGACCTCTCTGCGCCTACAGCGGGCCCCCAGCCTCGTCTGACCCTGCCTCCTGGGACCAGGGAACTGGCTTCGTCCTAAGGGAGCGCCACTCTCCTCTTCCCCCTGGTCGAACTCAGACACGCAGACTCTGGCCTGACTTCCATCCTCAGCCACTACCATTGGCCTTTTGAAAATGTTCAGTTTCTTGGAGGGCTGGGGGCAGGAGTACCCAGCGGTGCCCAGGGCCCACTGCTGGCCTGCGCTCAGGGTCCCTCCTGGCACTGCTCGGGGTTTACACAGTTCCGGGGACCAACATTAACTCCTGAACAACGAACGTGATCCTGGAAGGAGGTGAGAAGGGTGCCCGGTCAGGGAAGTCCCTCAGCCCCCCAAAGAAGTAAGTACTGGTGTGCTCGGGAGAAGAGGGATGTGAACGCTGCAAGCGAAGAGAACAGAGACTGCGGTGAGGAAACGCGGACGAACAGATGGAGGGCCGGAGTGATAGCATGGCTGGCGTGCTTGTCAGCTCAGGTTTGATCCCTGGCACCCCGTATGTTCCCCAAGCCGCAGGAGTGATCCCTGAGTATCACTGGGTGTGGCCTGAAAGTGAAAATTAAAAAGCACAGGATATGGAAAGCCAGAAAAAAAGAGTTAGTATGTCTCAGAGGAAGTCCGAGGAGATGAAGGGAATGAATCGGAGGTAGTCGGAGGGATATGGCTGAGAATTACTAACAGGTGAAATACATGAGCTCACAACTTCAGACCACGGCAAATGACAAAGAAATGCACACATAGGGGCGGAGCAATAATACAGAGCGTAGGGTGTTTGCCTTGCACCCAGCAGACCAGGGTTTGACTCCGGCATCCATAGGGACCCCCTGAGCACCACCAGGAGTAATTCCTGAGTGCAGAGCCAGGAGTAACCACTGAGCATCGCTGGGTGTGGCCCAGAAACCAAACATTTAAAAAAAAGGAACTCTCATTGACTGTTGGTGGGACCTTTACACGGATCAGCCTCTCTGGAGTAAGGTTTGGAGACTTCTCAAAACACTTCTATGGGGGCTGAAGGGATAAAAGTGCTTTGAAGGGATAGCACAGCGGGGAGGGCGTTGGTCTTGCATGCGGCCAACCCAGGTTCAATCCGCGAGCACCGCCAGGAATAATTCCTGAGTGCAAAGCCAGGAATAATCCCTGAACACTGCCAGTGTGACCCCCAAAAAAAAAACCCACTTCTATGTGACCCTACAATTCCATTCCTGAAATTCCAGCCCAAGGAACACAAAAAGCATGAACCCAAAGGACAGAATTACATCAGTGTGGTAAACCTACATTCACACCTATGTTCGCTGCAGCATTATTGACAGTGAGCAGAGTCTGCAAACAGCCCATAAGCCAGACACAGATGGGCAATACAGAAACTGGCACAGAAACAGTGGAATACTATGCAGCTGTGGAAAAGATGGACCCATTTTTGTTCCCTGCAAAATGGATGAACAGAGGGGCCAGAAAGTCAGAAAGTAAAAGATACATATCAGACAATCTCACCTGTCCACAGAATATACAGAAACAAAAAAAGGGGGGTCCTCAGGGAACACACACACACCACACACACACACACACGCACCCCCACACACGTTACGCACGCACGCACGCACACACACACACACACGAGACAAAAGGCCGGAGCGGACGGGTTTGTAAGTCAGAACCTCTGAGTTCTGAAAACACGGGACTTTCCCCTTCTGTGTGTTGCTTTTTTTTTTTTTTTAATAATACCTGGCAATGCTCAGGGGTTACTCCTGGCTCTTCGCTCAGGAATTACCCCAGTACATTTAGTTTTCATGGCTGCTTCCTGGCCCCGTGACCCAGAGGACACATGGGGTCGCAGGCATGGAATCCGATCTGAGCACCGCCTCCTCTGGAACCGAGAAACAAGCCGGTATTATTTCTGGCTCCCTGGCCTGTGGCGTGTCACACAGCAGCCTGCGCACACTAAGACAGGGGGCAAGCACCGCCAGGCTGAAAGATGGCAGCAATTATCTTTACTCACTGGGAAGCTAAGAAGCTCTGACAAGTTTATAAACAAATGGGCTTAAGTTTATGCACGTGCAAGTTGAGGCTATTAAATGACTCAAGGCCCCAGTAAACAAGGAACAAAAAAAGAAGCTAATGGAACCCACAAGACTCAAGTCTGATTTCTCTAAGCTGCCGCTGGCCCACACTTCCGGATATTAGACTCTGACCCGGCTTTCTCTGCTTTAACGACAAATGTGGGGGGAAACAACAGCCATGCCCTGCATCACGCCTGCCCGAGGAAGCAGGCTCTGCTTGGTCACAGCCGGCCGTCGCTTCAGCCGCCTTTTGTCTGGACCTCGCCAGTGGTGCAGGAGGCCACCAGGCCACTGTGGACCGGTGCTAAGGCTGTTGAGGGCAGGGACAGACCCAGGCTCCTACGGCTGTCAGCGGGCGAGCTGTCCCCAGCTGCTACTCTGCACTTTCTTCTCTTCTAAGCTGATGATCTTCTAACACTCCCCAGGGGCGTGACCCCCATTCCAAACGCAGAAACCAATTCTGATGGCCACAGCGAACTCCCTAAAAAAGTACACTCGTTTGGAGCCGGAGCGATCGTACAGCAGGAGGGCCAGGAGGGCGCTTGTGACCCAGGTTTGACCCCCTAGCACTTTTGTTGGGGGTGCTTGGGGCATGCCTGACTGTGCTCGGGACGATCTGCAGTGCCAGGGACCCAACTGGGGTCACCCATATGCAAAACAAACACCTCAAGTCCTGTACCACTGGGGGCCTCAGCGACAGCACAGCAGGGAGGGTGTTTCCCTTGCACTCGGCAGAGCCGGGTTCGATCCCGGCATCCCATATGGTCCCCCGAGCACCGCCAGGAGTAATTCCTGAGTGCTGAGCCAGGAGTAACCCCTGAGCGTCGCGGTGTGACCCAAAAAAAAAAAAAAAGCCAGGAGTAACCACTGAGCATTGCTGGATGTGGCCCCCAAAGAATTAAAGTCCTGTACCACTGACCAAACACTATTTTTCTGGAAGCATTCACAAGAGAACCTAAGAGACAGTATGACGGTTTAGGCCCTTGCCTTGCTATAGCCAACCCTGGTTCACTCCATGGCACCGCATACGGCCCCTGAGCACTGCCAGGAGTGATCCCAAAGCACACAACCAGGAGTAAGTCAGAGTGACGCCAAAAAAAATTTTCCTTCTCACTAGATTCCTGAGATTTTTTTTTTGCTTTTTGGGTCTCACCCAGTGATGGTCAGGAATTACTCCTGGCAGTGCTCAGGGGACATATGGGATGCTGGGGATCAAACCTGGGTCAAACGCCCTCCCCCTCTGTACTATTGCTCCAGCCCCTTAACTGACGTTTCCTTGTTACTATGTGACTGCAAAGGTCAAAGCACATGCTCAGAGCATCACCTGGGCGGGACAAGCACAAGGGTGCTCACCTGCAAGCGCCGGCCCAGAGGGGGCCGGCACTAGGCAGAACCCAAAAGGCCCAGCACCAGGTACCCGAGCACTGCAGGGTCCGAGCAGCCCGATCCTCGGGCCCTTTCACTGAACCGCTGGTCCACTGGCCTGGGATCTTGAGCACCATGTGTGAGACCAGAAAGACATAACTAACATGGTCTGGGGCCAGAGAGCGCCTGGGGGGGCGCTCGCCTTCACGCAGCCACCCCCCAGTCCGACCCCGGCTCCGGGCTCACTCTGAGCAGTCAGGAACAGCACCTGAGTACTGCAGGGTACGGCCCAGGCCCCACCATAGCAGCAGTAACAACAACAACAACAACAATAATAATAAAGTCGTCTGTGACACACCTTTCAGTTTCCCCATCGAGTCGGGGCTTGTGGCCACCTGCAGGCCGGGTGCGGCAGCAGGAAGCAGGTGACACTGGAGAAACACGAGTGGATGTGGTTGCGGACACTCTGGATCTCCTGGTGCTGGTGCTCCTTCACCTGCCGCGGGAGACCGGCGGTCACAAACCCGGTTCCACCACCGCCCGCCGGCACGGGGCGAAAGACTTCGCAACTCGGGTGGGGACGGGGCTTCGCTTGGCCCAGTGAGAGAACTCATGGGCCCGGCAGCAGCTGCGGCATAGACGTGATTGACCAGGCCTTGGCCGGCGGCTCCCTAAGGAGAGGCACTGGAGAGCTCCGCGGGCTGCACGGTATTGGGGAGCCCGGGGGCATGGAGGAGAGCCCAGCTCGGGACAAAAGGGCTCCTGTGTGCGGGGCGGGAGAACAGGCCGAGCCTGTTTACGTCCGTCCCAAAGCAAACAAGAATTCTGATTAAGAACAGAACTTAGGTTCTGAAGACTGACATTCTTCAGGCACGTGCAGAACCTCTTGGGACAGAATACAGAATGGAAACAAGAACCAAGGCCTGGGCTTTTCCCTGGAGCTGCTCTCTGTAATCTACACTCAAGAACTCAGATCCGGGGCCAGCGAGAGTACAGTGGGCAGGGAGCCTGCCTTGTATGCAGCTGATCCAGGTTCAGCTCCCAGCAACGCATATGGTCCCCCCAAGCCCTGCCAGGAGTGATCCCTGAGCACAGAGCCAGGAGCAAGAGCTGAGCACTGGGGATGTAGGAACAGAGGGAACCCAATTTCTTTTGTTTCACCAGGAATCCACTAATGTGAAATAAACAATACTTGTAAATACTTACACACAGCATTGCATAATCTGCTTAACTAGCTTAAGGTGAATGGAACCTAATCACTTATTTAGGCAATTCCTCAGGTTATATCCCACTTGCCTGGAGACGCTTTTCCAAAAGCGCCATCCCTCCCTGGAGTCCATAGCTGTACTCATAAGGAAAACTCCAATCTCGAACCAAAAACATCAGCGTCTTTTTTGGGAAAGAAGAGAACATTATAAAGTCACACAAGCGCATCTGCCACAGTAATTGAAATATCGCCGCATAACGCCAGCTGCAAAGAGGACAAGAAAGTGGGCTGGGAGATTTACCTACTGTACAATGCCTTGGAAACCTCATAAACACGAGGACAAGACGAGCTACACGAGAGTCAATATATCCACTCGTCTGCTCTTTTTTTCCTCCCACGGATTAGTGGGAGCTGAGAAGAGACCGAGAACGTGCTAAATCCAAGGTCTGCCGTAAAGGTATGAGGGACAGACGGGGACAGTCACGGAGCAGCCGAGCAGACCACAGGGCGTGTTTCTGGCGGCATCGGGCAAGGCCGCTTGGGCCACGGAGCCCCAGCCACGCTTGAACACTGTAAGGACAGGACAGGGCCAGACACAGCACAGCTGCCGCCCTGCACGCGGCCCACCAGGGTCCCCTGAGGCACAGAGCCAGGAGCCAGCCCTTGGTACTGCTGCGTGTGGCCCAAACCCAAAATTAAGAAAAGGAAAAAAGGGGGCAGGAGGGAGGCTGGGGGCATTGGTGGGGAGGTGCACTCTGGGGGAGGGACCAGTGTCCACTATTACATCGTGGCAACCTTGTAACTAGTATCCCACTGTACTGCAGTTAAAAAAATTTAAAAAGAAAAAGAAACTAGCAATACTTCAAGGCTACTTTGAGGTTACTTCTGATGAAGGCTACTGGACATTCTCGCCCGCATGAAAGCTAAAGCAGAGGCCATCAAGCTTTGCCCATAAAAGGACAGAGAGGAAATAAATGTTCAAGGCAGCCGGCGCGCCATCACGAAGGCAGGACTGTGCCACGGAACACGCCGGCTGCACGTCACTCTCACCTGAGCTTACGTTCCTCTTGGTGGGTACAGTCCCTGGGCACAGCCCTGGGCACAACCCCTGGGTACAGCCCTGGGCATAGCCCCGGTACAGCCCCAGGGCACAGCCCCAGGTACAGCCCCAGGCATCATTGCTAACCGAGATCCAAAAGTGAAAAAAAAAGAAAAAGAAAAAGGGGCCGGAGTGACAGCATGGCGGGTAGGGTGTTTGCCTTGCATGCAGCTGACCCAGGTTCAATCCCGGCATCCCATATGGTCCCCTGAGCACCGCCAGGAAGTAATTCCTGAGTGCAGAGCCAGGAGTGACCCTGAGCATTGCCGGGTGTGACCCAAAAAGCCAAAAAAAAAAAGGAAAATATAGAAACCTGACCAGATTTGGCCACATGACAGTTTCCTGATCTCTAAACTAAAATCAAACCATGAATTCCACGTAGAGTTAATATTCTACCTGGAAGGGTTTTTGGAAAATTTCATCCATTGCCAGGCGTCCATATTCTGTGAAGAGCTTAAAAGAGAAGAGAGATGGTTCATTAGGCAGCGGCCGTGGCTGCTCCTCAGCAAAGCATTTCACGGGTCGGATATTACTGACACCCAACACCCACAACTTCAAACACCCACAGCAGCCACTAGCCTTAATTTAGTCTGGGCTGTTCCTCCCAATTCATAAGCAAGCCTGCAATCTGTCTACCAGGCTCGAACGTGGCCTTCAAGTCAAATCTGAATACTTTCCGTGGCAGCCTCCCAGCCAGCCCCGACACAGCCCTGGGCTCTGCAAGCTCAGCCCAGGGTACGACGGTCCCAGGGTTGATGCTCTTAGTACAGTACAGACACACACCGTGGCCCAGGGTACATGGTCCCAGGGTTGATGCTCTCAGTACAGTAACACGGCCGACTGTCCCAGTCTCAGTACAGACACACCGTGGCTCAGGGTACATGGTCCCAGGGTTGATGCTCTCAGTACAGTATAGACACACCGTGGTTGTGGCCCAGGGTACACGGTCCCAGGGTTGATGCTCTCAGTACAGTACAGACACACCGTGGTTGGCCCAGGGTACCCGGTCCCAGGGTTGATGCTCTCAGTACAGTACAGACACACCGTGGGTGGCCCAGGGTACATGGTCCCAGGGTTGATGCTCTCAGTACAGTACAGACACACCCGTGGCTGTGGCCCAGGATACACGGTCCCAGGGTTGATGCTCTCAGTACAGTACAGACACACCGTGGCCACTGTGGATACGGTAAGTGGAGCCTACCACGTCTCTGCTCCCAGCCCTCAGAGCTGGGGTAGAACCAAAGTAAGTCCTCAAGGTTGGTCCAGCCGCAACCTCTCCTGGCGGCTCCAGGCTGGCCCCCTGCCGACTCGGGGCCATGGCCCGGCTCCTCCCTGCCTGGCGCCTCCCCAGTCCTGCCTCCTCAGCTCCGGCAGGGACAAGGTCTTTACTCAAACGGCTCCTTCAGCCGTGACGTGTCCCAGGGCTTTCTCCTAACACATTTTGTTGTTGTTTCTGCTCATATCCGGTGATGCTCAGGGCTTACTCCTGGCTCTGCGCTCAGGAATTACAGCCAGTCTCGGGGACCATACGGATGCTGGGGATTGCACCCCGGATCGGCAGCTTGCAAGGGGAAGTGCCCTCCCGGCGGTACTATGGCTCCGGCCCGCCCAGTGGCTCACTCTTAACCACAGCCAGGCAAGGACTATCAGACCTCTGGATACAAACCTCGGGTCCCCAACACTGCCATGAGTGACCCTGAGCAGAGCCAGGAATGGCCCGAGACCCGCCAGTTGTGGGCAAGTCTCCCCTGCCCAAAGAAAATCTCTAGCAACAAGGACCAGCTGGGGCCTCAGATTACTCCGTCGTCCAGAATTCCTTTTCTTTCCCATTTTTTTCTAAGATCTCTGCTGAATGTTGACCCTTTCCTGAATCCCCCCAACCCCCCGGTCTGTCCTCCCCCTCCCGAGTCCTGCTCTATGTCTCTTCAACTATCACTATCACTATCTTCCCGTTCATCATCGATTTGCTCGAGCGGGCACCAGTAACATCTCCATATGTCCTGTCTCATGCCAGTAGAGCCCAAGGGCATCTGCTTGCTCCAGGAACATAAAGAGCCTCAAACCATTATATTAGGTCACAGGAATGACCTGATATAAATGTTACTGGTATTTGGCATATCAAATACGACACGGGCAGCTTGCCAGGCTCTGCCGTGCGGGTGGCATACTCTTGCAGTCACCTCTAAATACAGCATTTATCGGGCCGGAGCAATAGCCCAGCAGGTAGGGCATTTGCCTTGCACGCAGCTGGCCCATGCCGCCAGGGTTCGATCCCGGCATCTCATATGGTCCCCGAGCACCGCCAGGAGTAATTCCTGAGTGCAGAGCCAGGAGAAACCCCTGAGTATTGCCGGGTGTGACCCAAAAAAGCAAAAAAAAAAAAAAATACAGCATTTACTGATGAACCGCACGGCAGCCCATTTCTTTTCAAAGTTCTTCCTGTAAAGTTTTCCACTGTTGCTCAGTTTCAAGTTCCCGAATCTTTGTTTGCTTTTCAAGGGTCTCCTGCTGTTATTTCCTGCTTGCACCAGTTCCCTATTCCATGTGAGAATTACGAGTTTACACAGAAAGAAGAAAAGCCCCACAGTAAGACACATCACTCTAGAAATTCACGCCAAAATAAGATCTGAAAAGCTTCAGAGAATCCAAAGTGTGCACACGCGGCCAAAGAGACAGTTCAGCTGGTACAGCGCCTGCCTTGCACGTTGAGGCCCAGGCTCAATCCCCAGCCCCCATGTGGTCCAAGCACTGCCAGGAGGAACCCCAGAGCATCACCAGGGATGACCAAAACCCAAAAAACTGATTGATGATAATAAAGGTTGCACACAGAGATGAGGCATATGGTGTGGCGCAAACGTCAGCCTCAGCCCTGACGCTGGAAGGCAACAAGGCAATTCCTCCAGTCGCTGGGGGCCTGGCAATGCTCAGCGGTCACTCCTGGCTCTCCTGTCGGCGCCAAGGACCATGTGGGTGCCAGAGATGGAGGCCAGGCCGGCCGTGCAAAAGACAAACGCCCTCCCGGCTATGCTATCACTCTGACCCCTGGATGGAAACATTTTCTAGAGCAAATGCTCTCTACCACACAGTGAGACCTGGAGAAGATTCAATTGGGAAGCAAGAGAGCTCGGCACAGCATAAAAGCCAAAGCTGAGGATTTTCCCCCATAACAGGAAAAGCCAAGAAGAGGGACAGATCAGAGCTAACGCAGCATGACTCCAGTAATGCGACCTCGGCCTCGCATGCTGATGTGCTAGCTTGAACGAGAAAAGCCTTCCAGGAAACCGCGTTCAGCTCCGAGTAGCCACGGAAGAAAGAGTGTTTCGCAGAAGCCAGGGAGCACTCCTGCTACAGTCATGGGGACAGACCGAGGCCGGCACTCGCGCTGAGGAAGCAGGCCCGGGCGGCGGGCGCAGAACCTCAAGGTGTTTCCTGTTCCCACCTACAGCGGGAGGACCACCGGGGACACAGAATCTCCCGGTGGGGGGCCAGAGCGACAGCACAGCGGGGGGGGGCGTTTGCCTTGCATGTGGCCGACCAGGGTTTGATCCCGGCATCCCATATGGTCCCCCTAGCTCTGCCAGGAGTAATTACTGAGCAAAGAGCCAGAAGCAACCCCTGAGCAGCCAGATGTGACCCAAAAAAGCCAAATAAATAAACAAACCGAAAACCTCCCTGCGGATTTCAACCGTTTGGTAAAATTTCTCAGTTGTAGAAAAAAAAAATTTTTTAACCCAAAAAGTTTGAAACAACATTTGGTGAGAGTTAAAATTTTCATAAGGAATCTATACCTGCAGTTGCTGAAGATCGTCTTCCTGAATGTTCTGGGACAGATTATAAATCTAGAAAACAAACATCCACATTGAGACCCCGGTAGTGTTCTTCAAACAAGCCTCAGAGTCTGCAGTTAGAAGGTTCGCATATAAGAATGTGAGGAATGTTCAAACTTCTGTCTTTTTGGAAAACTATACATTTCTGGGGAGAAAAAAAAATCATAAAATTTCTCCTTTACAGTTTACACACGGGCTTCCCAAACTCTTACCGAACCTGTTTCCTATGTGGTGTAACTGGTATGATTTTTCAAACATTTGTTGGGGGGCCAGAACGATAGTCCAGCAGGGAGGGCGTTTGCCTTGTAAGCGGCAGACCCGGGTTAAATCCCCATCATCCCATATGGTCCCCGGAGCACCGCCAAGAGTAATTCCTGAGTGCAGAGCCAGGAGTAACCCCGAGCATCGCCGGGTGAGACCCCCAAAAAAAAAAAAAAAAAAAAAAGAATGTATTGGAACATTATATGTTTATTACGACCAAAGTAAAATCCGATTAGGCTTTTTTTTAAAGCTTGTGACTTTAATTTACACTGACTCTACACTGAGGTTTTACAGGCCACCACTGGCACTGATGAGAGACCAGTAACCGAAACACAATGTCTCCCTCCCCACGCTTGCTTCCCGGTCGAACGGTTTTACCTGAACAGAACTAGTCATGGTGCTCAGAGCAAAGATGGTGGCACAATCTTTCACAGTGGACTGGCTGTCAAATGCCCCTTGGGTATCCATAAGAACAACTGCAACCTAAGACAGAAAGAAAAGAACACAGTCCTTTAAAAATGAAAATACACAATATTATCATAAGAAGGGGTAAAGAAATGTACAGTGGTTATAAATTTTTAAAGAAATATTTAAACGAGGTTAAACACCCATTTATATATTCCATCAAAAGTAAAATCATTTTGCGCCAGAGTAACAGAACAGCGGGGAGGGCGTCTGCCTTGCACACGGCTGGCCCGGGTTCGATCCCGGCATCCCATATGGTCCCCGAGCACCACCAGGAGTAATTCCTGAGTGCAGAGCCAGGTGTGACCAAAAAAAGAAAACACAAAAAAAAAAAAACATTTAGGTCTCATGCTTTACGGGGCTCTTCTTTAGGGGGTGGTTTAAGTTCATTTGGGGGCTCTTCTTTGGGGGTGGGGGCTGCCAAGGACTAAACCCAGGAGCTCATAAGCGTGAGGCATGAACTCTGCCAAGAGCTACACCACAAGGTGCCCTGCATTTACCCCGCCAGGAGTGACCCGAGAGCAGAGCCAGGAGGAAGCCCTGAGCACCGCTAGGTAAGGCCCAAAGTTTGAAAAAACAAGATTCATATGAAACGTTTGACTCTCAAAGCTTAAGTAACACCGCCTGCGGCTGACAGATGCCTGTCGGGTAACGCCAGTTAACGCTGGATAACACACCATGTTCTCACGGGAAGGTCAATGTCAAGGCAGACAGTCGGGGTTAGGGCTTCTGCCTCGCCTGCAGCTGCCCCGTTTCAATCCCCAGCACCTCGGATGTGCCTCCAGGCACCACCAGGGTGACCCGAGTCAGAGCCCGAGTGAGGCGAAACTCCTGATTCACCCCGGCTTTGTCCCAAACCCAGAAAAAGGACAAAAGCAGGCATGACCGTGAGATGTCCTGTCATTAGGCGGGTTGCTGTCCGTCAGCTTCTGAGCCACACCCAGAGTGCTCTGGACTTACTCCCAGCTCTGCGTTCGGGGGACCACTCCTGGCAGTGCTTGGGGTGCCAAGGACTGGACCCAGTGGGTGCCAGGCCAGGCAAGCACTCCATCCACTGTACTATTTCTTGTACCGCGTCCTATATTGCTACTTAAAAAGCTGTTTGTCTGGTGGGTGTTGCTTTTTCTGGGGGGGACGTGATACACCCACCAGCAGAGCTTAGGGGACCACGTGACACG
>JAJIBD010016928.1:0-12607 GCA_021461705.1 Cryptotis parvus
CCTCTCAAAACTAGGTCTACTTAAGCCAAGTTTCATTCTAATGAGATTTCTCTTCTACATAAACACTGCTAGAGGGTGTGGCAATTACAGAAGTCACCTTGACTCTGAATAACTTCTGACTGCTTATACATCTACTAACACTTCTATGTTTTCTAGATTGGGCACAGCTCCTCTTTATACCCACTGCACCCAGTGTGGGACAGTTAGAATTTACCAGGAGACTCCCACCCTGGCTACGTTGAGACTATGGGAAGATTATAGGAGGGATAATACTAGTTTGCTCTCAAGCAGGCGAGTGTGACCCTTTCAGTATACAGAGAACAAGATACTTAGAATCACCCTGGTACAGATATAATGAAGGACATTGTGGGTACCAGCTATATTACATGAAGCTCATGAAATTAAGATGTATTACTTTACACCACCTCTCTCCAGTGTTTTACATAAGAGGTGATCTTGGTAGAAGGGATTAGTCCTTGGTGTAACCTTTGTTTATACCTGCAATAGGGTGTAGCACCGCCCTTCTACACTCTGTTTAAGGGTTCTTTGCTGACAGGATCCTCCCTGTGACAGATCAGATTACTTTGGTATATATATAAGGGGACTGACTTGAGTTCCCTTGGCCTTTATTCCCTTCTCTTTGGGTAGGGCTCCTCTCGGGTGAGATACTCTCTCTCTTTGGTGGGAGACTTAGGCTCTTTTGTATGGTCTACGTTTGAACCAGAGCTAGAGTTCTTTCATTATATTGGATTGCTGTGGAAGAACTTTTTGTGCTATTAAAAGACTTTTTGGAACTGCGCCAGACTTGTGAGTTTTAATCCGGTCCCCCCTGCGGCCTCGGAGGTAGAAGAGAGCTTCTGTTCTGATACTGTCGGGGACTCCAGCGGCTCCCCTACATTATGGTATGATTCTTATATTTGTGAATTTATTTAAGTTAGATGTATGTTCTAAAAATGTCATCTTCAGCAGAAACACCATCCGCACTTTTATTTTCATAGCAGCACTATTCACAATAGTCAGAATCTGGAGACAATCAGAGTGCCCTAGAATTGATGACTGGATAAAGAAACTTTGGTACATCTACACAATGGGATACTATGCAGCTGCTAGGGAAAAATGAAGTTATGAAATTTGCCTATAAATGGATGGACATGGAGAGGATCATGTTGAGTGAAATTAGCCAGCAGGAAAAAGACATATAGAATGATTGCATTTATTTGCATGATATATATGCATATATATTATGATATCAATATCCAATTGGTATTGCCTGACAATATCTAAAGTCAGACAAAACATGTGTCAGGAAGTCTTGTCAAATGTGGAATCTACTACAAACATGTGGGAGTCAGAGGTTAGATAAGACAGAGAAGGGAACAGTGTGCTAATAATTGTTGAAAGTGATAATACCAGCCTAGAAGTGAGCATTGAATATAGGTAAAAAGATACACATTTTAACCTCTAATTGTATGTATTGCAATACACAATGTGTAAGAGAAGGAAGAGAGAAAGAGAGAGAGAAAGTGAGAGAAAAGAGATAAAGAACCTGCTATAGAGGCAGGCTAGGGAGGAGGAGGGGGAATTGGGAACATTGGTGGTGGGAAATGGGCACTGGTTGAGGGATGGGTGCTGGAACACTTATGATTGAAACCCAAACATGAACATCTTTGTAATTGTATATCTCAAGGTGGTATAATAAAATATTAAAAAATCTGATCTATCCTGAAGAAAGTTTTGTGTGCACTAGAGGGAACACCATGTATTCAGTTTTCCCCCTGTGTAGACCCATTAGTCCCATTAGTTCTACTTCAATGTTTAGGTCTTTTGTGTCTTTACCGATATCCTGTCTAGTGGATTTATCCAGTTGTGAGGGTGGGGTGCTTAAGTCTCCCACTATGGCTATATTTTTTCTATGTGTTACTCTAGGTTTGTGAGCAAAAGCCTTACAGACTTTGCTGACTTGACACTTGGTGCCTATGTATTGATTAGAGCTAGTATTTCTTGGTCTATTGTTTCCTTGATCAATAAATAGTGTTCATCTCTGTCTAATTACTTTTTTTAGTTTGAATGGAATTTAATTAAATCTAAGTATGACTATTTTAGTATTATGTTTAGTTTTGCTTTGACTTGTATAATCATTTTTCATTCTTTAATTCCGAGCCTGTGTCTATCCTGTGATTTTGGATGTGTTCCTTATAAACAACAAATGAATGGGTTTTGTTTCCAGATATAACTTACTACTCTGTGCCTTTTGATGGGAGGATTTAGTCCATTAACATTTAGGGATACTACAGATATAAAGGGCTGTGTTGTGGGTAGAGTTGTGGTTTCTACAATTGATTATTTGGTTTATGTAAATGGCATTTCAGTAGCTCATTCAGGGCTGGTTTCATTATCACAAATGCACCAGCTCTTGTTTGTCCGACAATTTAAATGAAAATTTACTGAGTAGTGGACTCTAGGTTGAATGCTTCTTTCATATGGTAATTTTAATATGTCATCCCATTCTTTTTTACTTATACTACTTAATTTGGGAGATCTGTTGTGATTCTTGTTATTTCCCTTATAGTTAAGGTTTTTCTTCTCTCTGCCTGCTTTAAGAAGTTCGTTTTTCCCTTTGTTTTGCAATTTTTATACTGTTGTGTCTTGATGTCATTCTGTTTGGTTCTATTTTGTTACTCTTTGCCCTCTAGAATCTCACAGCTTCCTCCCGGCAGAGTGGGGGAGGTCCTCAGCTATTATTTCTCCCACCACTTTTTACTCTGTCTTCTCCTTTCCCTTTTTCCTTACCTTCTGAAACTCCTATAATTCTGAGGTTATTCTTTCTGTCTTTTTTTAAATACCTTACTTTAAAAAATTATTAGTTCATACAATAATTTATAACAACTTATAATAATAAGTTCATCTATAGGTTCTCCCCTTGTGAGATTCTACTACTCTGACTTGCTAGTATGTTCTTTACTTCCTTCATTTCCATTTGAATCTCTCATCTTCTGAAAAAGTTCTTTGAGTTGATTTAATTTCTCGGTGATTGCTTAATTTCACTGGCAACTGGCAAACAAACTTCTTAAAGCAGTGAACTTAATTTCACTGCTTAATCTCTGTTGCCAGTGCAGTGAACATTGCTCTTAATTCTTCATCGACCAGGCTTAAATGTTTTGTTGGGCTTGGTACTTGCCTGGATTTCTATCTTTATCTGTGACTGACCCTGTGTTACTTAATTTCCCCATTGTTCTTCGAGTTTGTAGGTAATATAGATTTAGACTTCCATTTGCTTGATAACAAGTCTGTTAGGTTTTTCTGCTATTCAGGTTATTTTCCTTATTGTGAAATGTAGTTTGAGTATGCCTCCCCCCCCCAAATTGTCATCTAGTTACTTGCTTGAGTTTGGTATATAAGTGCAGTTTGTGAAATGGCAATGCTTCTTCCTACCTAACTCCAAGATAAGATATATATGAAGTAATTTCTTCTGGGGAATAAACATCATATTTTCTGGTTTTGGCATATCGAATACATGTCGGACAGCTTGCCAGGCTCTGCTCGGCTTTTCACACGCTACCTGTCTGATTGCAAGGTACCCTCCCAATGGAAAACCAGAAAGACAGTTCTACTGTTCAAGAAGGAGACATCCATTGGCAACTATTGCCCGATCTGCCTGTTGTGTGTCATCTACAAGCTGTTCACTTGAATCATCCTGAACAGGATTGGCAGACATTAGATGAAGGACAACCATGTGAGCAAGTTGGCTTAAGAAAAGGATTCAGCACAATCCACCATATCCACACGGTAACCAACCTCCTTGAGGTTTGTAGGGAGTTCAAGATGCCGCTGTCTCACGTTCATTGATTTAAAAAAAGCCTTTGATTCTGTTGACACCGAAGCAGTCATCGAAGCCCTAGTCAAACAGGGTGTTCAAACTCTGTACATCAAGATCCTTTGCAAGCTGATATTACAGATTCACTCCCAGGATCTCCACCATTCTACAAGGAACTGATCATTGATGTCAAAATAGGGGGTTCGGCTGAGTGATACCACTTCACCGAAACTCTTCAGTGCCACCCCTTGAGAACGCCATGCAACAATTAGAATGGGAAGGAATGGGAGTGAAGATAGATGGTCAGCAACTACACCACCTCCGCTTCACTGATGACATCGTTCTAATAACACCAAACATTAGCCAAACGGCACAAATACTGGCTAACTTTGACTGAGAATGTGGAAAGATAGGCCTACAGCTGAATCTCAACAAAACAATGTTCATGAAAAAGGAACTAGTTCCAGAGGCCCCATTCACTCTCAATGGAACAAACATTTCTGAATGCAGCAGTTATGCGTACCTAGGTCAAGAACTCAATATGATGAACGACCTAAAACCTGAGCTGCGCAGGGAGGAAGAGAGAGCAGCATGGAATGCCTTAAAAGCATCGAAGAAAAAGCTTAAAGGACAAAGGACCTCTGGCTCTGGGCACATCTTTCGAGTCCACCGCTTCTCCCTGCATTAACATATGCCTCAGAGACCTGAGCCCTATGAAAGCAGGATGAGACTGCTATTCGGGTCTCCCAAAGAGGAATCGAAAGAGCTGTGCTTCGAATATCACGCCTTGCTCAAGTGAGAGAAGGAATTCAGAGTTCTGACTTCTGTCGATGACCCAGAGTCAGGGACACTGTCTCGTTTGCCAAGACATTGAAAATCAGATGGGCTGGACATGTAATGCGATTTGGAGATAACCACTGGACTAGAGCCATTACCGACTGGATCCTATGGGATGTCAAAAGATCACATGGCCGCCCACCTGAAAAAAAAAAAAAAATAAAAAAAAGATCACATGGCCACCCACCTGCAAGATGGTCAGACTTCTTCGTCAAGACCCTGAATGAACGGTTTGAGGCTCTTCGTATTCCCAGAGCAAGCAGATGCCATTGGGCCACACTGGCATGTGATAGGGTCCAATGGAAATGTCACTGGTGCCCTCTCAGGCAAATCAATGAATAACGGGATGTCAGGTGATCAAGTGATCAATTTCTTCTGAGTCTGCATGGCTCTTGGTTTGTGAGCCTATATGTGAGTGCACGGGCATTTCAGTCTTTCAGATTGGGAAGGTGCAGGTTGTGGTCCGCAGTGCACACACCTGGGTTAGAAGTTAGAGGGATGTGGTGAGAGCCCAGGGCCTGGTAGGTAGATGGGGTCTGGCAGCAACTAGTTGCAGGATCCAGTTCCAGGGATTCCCTTTGTGTGAGTGTGTGACTTTCAGGATGTGGAAGGTACGGGTCAGGGTCTACCGTCAGGGATTGTGTTTTTATTTAAAGAATTGGGACTGGAGCGAAAGCCCAGCGGGTAGGGTGTTTGCCTTGCACGTGGCTGGCCTATGCTGGCCCGGGTTCGATCCCTGGCATCCCATATGGTCCCCTGAGCACCGCCAGGAGTAATTCCTGAGTGCAGAGCCAGGAGTAACCCCTGAGTGTCACAGGGCGTGACCCAAAAAAGCAAAAAAAAAAGAATTATTTTTGTTTTACATACTATGATCAATTGTTTCTCTTGAATGCAATTGTTTCTCTTGAATGCAATTCCTACAGCACACCCTTCATCATCACACCCACCCTTCCTCTCACCTGTACCTCCTCAACTCACTTGTATGTGTCAGTTCCTTCCTTATGTTGCCTTTTTGATATTTGTTGCTGCCTCATTGTTTTTTAAAGTTCTACATATGATAGGAATCATCCGTATCTGTTCCCTTCGTTCTGACTGATTTCACTGAGTAAGATAACCTCTAGCTCTAGTCACATGGTTGCACAAGCAAGATTTTGTTATTTCTCAGGACTACATAGTATTGCAGTGTGGTTGTGTGTATGTATATACATACATAACATGTAATATATATGTATACTATATATATATGTATGTATGTAACGACTTCTTGAGCCATTATTCTGCAAGAAGTCATAGGTTGTTTCCATTTTTTTGGCTATTGTACTAAGTGCAGTGATGAACGTAGATGTGTATATATCCCTTGAACTACTATTGGTATCTGTTTTCAATGAAAATATCTGCTTAGAAATATGTGAGAAGAGAAAAAGAGAGAAAATATGTGTATAAGGTAGCACATATTTAAGAGAGAATTTATTCTCCAAAGTGGAAATAAGCAAGCAAAGAAACACAGAGAGCTCCGCGAACCCAATCAGCCCCAGGGAAGAGCCGGAAATATCATCAACGGGAACTGAGGCAAACTGCCTTGGCTTCACCCCGACCCCTTGGGCCCCTGCGCTTCCGGGAACATCTGCAACCTCCCCCATAGGTGTGTGTGTGTGTGTGTGTGTGTGTGTGTGTGTGTGTGTGTGTGTGATCCTTGCGTCTCCATGGACCCAAACAGCCCCAAGGAACAGGCCCAAACCCTACACCCACATACCAAAACTCAAAACCACGCGGACGCTAGAGCGTCAGCGCCATCCTCTTACTATCTATCCTGCATGAGGTACCAGTGAACCTTTGTTCCTACATCCTGTTTGCAGTTTGCAGAGTTTGCAGAAACGGTGCAAAGAAACGGTGACCAAGATACAAAGACAATCCACAGAGTGGGAAAGGATATTCACCCAATACCCATCTGACAAGGGGTTAATATCCAGGATATATCAGGCACTGGTAGCACTCCACAAGAAAAAAAAACAGCCAACCCCATCAAAAAATGGGGAGAAGAAATGAACAGAAGCTTCCAAAAAAGAAGAAATTCAAATGGCCAAAAGGCTGTTTGCAGGAGTTTGGCCACCCACCCAAACTCTGCAAACAGCCCAGACACCTAATAACTGTACTATCTAGTCACCCAAGAACTCACATTTGCAACCTACAATAGTCATAATGGTAAAAGCAACGCAAAATTCCATCAAACTCTGTGAGTGAAGTCACTAGTCCAGTCACTAGTCACTAGTCACCGATGAGTTGTATAACCTCTCTGATAAGGAATTTTGGAAGGAATTGTTAAGGATGCATAAGGAACTCAAAGAAGCAATGGAATGCAAAATCAATAAAATACAAGAGGACATGAGAGAAGAAATGAGGAAAATGCAAATGGAAATGACAGATATTAAAATGAGGTAAATGAAAGTAAAAACACAGTGGAAGGCCATCATAGCAGAATAATAGCTACTGAAGAAAAAATTAGTGATCTCAAAGACGAGTTCCAAAGATTTTCTACACAACACCAGAAGATAGAAAAAAGATTCACAATTACCGAACAGACAACAGATAATCGGGATGAAGCCAGGAGAAACAACATAGGGATCATTGGCGTCCCAGAAGGGCAAGAAGAAAACCCTGATGAAACTTTTCCCCAACCTCAAGCTCTACTACAGAGCAGTTGTAATTAAGACAGTGTGGTATTGGTATAGAGACAGACCCGTAGATCTATGGAATAGAACTGAGTATCCTGAAACACATTCTCAAATATACAACCACTTAATCTTCGATAAAGGAGCAAAAAATATTAAGTGGAGCAAAGAAAGCCTCTTCAACAAATGGTGCTGGGAAAACTGGGCAGCTACATGTAAAAAAATGAACTTAGACCTCCTTCTAACGCCATGCACAAAAGTCAGATCAAAATGGATTATAGATCTAAACATCAGACATGAATCTATAAGGTACATTGAAGAAAACATAGGAGAAACGGCTCTACGACATCGCAACGAAAAGTATCTTTAAAGACGACACACCACTGACCAAGCAAATGGAAGCAAAGATAAACAAATTGGATTATATAAAATTGAAAAGCTTCTGTACCTCAAAAGAAATGGTGACCAAGATACAAAGACAATCCACAGAGTGGGAAAGGATATTCACCCAATACCTATCTGACAAGGGGTTAATATCCAGGATATATCAGGCACTGGTAGCACTCCACAAGAAAAAACAGCCAACCCCATCAAAAAATGGGGAGAAGAAATGAACAGAAGCTTCCAAAAAGAAGAAATTCGAATGGCCAAAAGGCATATGAAAAAGTGCTCTTCATCTTTAATCAATGTGAAATTAATATTTAATTAATGTGAAAAGAGGGGTTCGACAGGGTGATACCATTTCACCAAAACTCTTCAGTGCCACCCTCGAGAACATCATGCGACAATTAGAATGGGAAGGAATGGGGGTGAAGATAGATGGTCGGCAACTACACCACCTCCGCTTCACTGATGACATTGTTCTAATAACACCAAACATTAGCCAAGAGGCACAAATGCTGGCTGACTTTGACCGAGAATGTGGAAAGATAGGTCTACAGCTGAATCTAAAGAAAACAATGTTCATGAAGAATGAACTAGTATCTCTACTTTCCTTTATAGTTATAACTAAAGAACTCTCAGATTCCTTATTAGAGCACCATATCTGAAAATAAAATGTTCAAAATGTAGATCATCAAAGCAAGTTCAGTGAAAATAATTTTACCCGCTGCCAGACAAAATGTCTAAGCACCAGATATGGATTTAAGAAGAATATTTTCTGTCTCTAACACAATGTTTCTAAATTTTCCCTTCTTATTGTGTCTATATGAAAAGAGTTAACTTCATAGCCTACAATATTAAGTGCTTATTAAAGCTAGGTAATAATAATTTACAGGATAGGGCTTAATATTTGAGCATCCCCTAACTGTCACTATCTAAGCTTTATTGCTCTTCCCCAAGAACCCCAATTTTCCCTCCATGGGTGCCTGTGTATCTCTGAGAACAAATTTTCTAATGAGTTGGAAGCTTCAGTGTTTCCTCCACCTAGAGAGCACATCTCCATTTGGGGAATTTTCTACCTCGAGGGTAAATTTTTTTTAAATGAACTTGACCCATTTAGGTACAATTAGGAAGATGCCTTTACTTTTTCTCCCTTTCCCTTTCTCTTGCAGTTCTCTTTCTAACTCCTTAATGTTATCTCAGACAGAGCTTGTCATTTTGACACCCCTTTGGCTTATAATAGTTTATGTTTTGGCATGTTCAATTCTCTTTCAGGCATCGAAAATGTCTATCCCAGGCCAAATGGAAATTTCACTCTCATATACATCTCAAGGCTTTTCCTCTCACATCATGAGTGAGCTGGGAACCTGTCTTGGAAAAGGAGGCATAATATTCTCTTTACAATCCTCTCCCAATGCTCACTTGTAGTTTTAGTATTTCCTTTGTGAGGGATTGTATCACACCACTGGAGAACCTTCAATCTGATAATGTAGTTGTTAAGCAAACAGAAAAGTTGCCTCATATCTTATTCATACCTTGGACACTGTAGACCATCTCAGCCTGTTTTCCATATTCACAGAGACTAGTACTCTGGGCAATAGTATGTGTCAGTCCCCGACACAGTACCAGAGCCTGAAGATGAGGCCCAGTTGCTTTTCAAGATCCTGCTAATGGGTTAGTGTGTCAACCTCTGGACTCTGTCCAGCCAGCACACAGATGGACATCAGACTGGCTCTTTAAGCCTCTCTTAGATCCCTATGCCTACATGGGGAGGCAGAGCTGGACTGTACAGCAAACCCACCCACTAAACTTATGGCATCCTACTCTTTGAAATGCCCTTACCCTCAATCATTCTCTTTGATGCTGCTGTCTCCTTTTGAGGTGCTGAGGTGGAAGTGGCACACCTAGATGTATTTATTCTTCAAATGTTCTCATCATTTTTCTTTAAAATGTAGTCACTGTTCTACTTTTAGGATATCAGAAATTTGAGATTATAGGTGAAATTCCATTAAAGGGGTTCAAAACTGGCATAGTCTAGGGTTCAAGTTTTCTCCACATCACTATATGTCCCACCCTGAGCTCTGCCAGGTGTAGATCTGGAGGCCCCCAAAACACTGCTGAAGTGTTCTGAGTGGTATCATCCCAGGATCTGAGCATTGAGTTTGTTCCTCCTTGGTTTCTGAGTGAGTGTGGCTGGTGGAGGTTCCCTGAGCATCTATGCTGGAAGCTCTCCCTAAAAATGAGGAAAAATGTCATTCAATACCCTTAGTAAGGAGCCAGAGCTATAGTTCAGTGGGTGAGGTTCTTGCCTTGCACAAAACAACCCGAGTTTGATCTACAGTATGTAATCTGATCTACCCATATAATCCCCTGAGCAGCATCAGGAATGATCTCTAAGTGCAGAGCCAGGAGTAACCCCCTGAGTATCACTGGCCCAAAATAGCAAAACAAACAAACAAACAAACAAACAAACAAACAAAACAGAAGTATCCCAAATAAATTTTCACACTTCTAGCTGGGCCCCCTTTCAGGGCACCGTCTTACCAAACTGTGTCCCACCCCTGCCCAGTACCTCCCTGAGTGGCTGCAGGGACCTTCATCAGCTAGTGCTCAGGGACACTCAGACCTTGCCTTCAAGATCCTACCTGTGGGATTGTCAGTGGGAAAAGGGGAGGAGAGCACCTGTCTCTTTGTTTGTATGGGGGGTTATACCTGGTGGCGTTAGGACTTACACAGAGTCTGTGCTTGAGAATCTCTCCTGGCAAGACTTGGGCTACATATGTGGTGCTGGGGAATCAAACCCAGGTCAGCTGTGTGCAAGGCAAGGACCTTAACCCACTGTATTCTCTCTCTGCCCCTCTGGCTATGCTTTTAAAATCAGGACTCTCCAAAGTTGTTAAGATAGAAGCAAGTTATAATTTTGTTGTTTTGTTTGTATTATTGGGTGCCCAGCCAAACAGGGTGTATTATTTGGGTGCCCAGACAAACAGGGTGTTCAAACCCAATACATCAATATCCTTCGTGAGCTGTATAACGGATTCACCACCAGGATCTCACATTCTACAAAGAAGTGATCATTAATGTCAAAAGAGGGGTTAGACAGGGTGATACCATTTCACCAAAACTCTTCAGCGCCATCCTCGAGAACATCATGCAACAATTAGAATGGGAAGGAATGGGAATGAAGGTAGATGGCCGGCAACTACACCACCTCCGCTTCGCTGATGACATCGTTCTAATAACACCAAACATTAGCCAAGCGGCACAAATGCTGGCTGAATTCAACCGAGAATGTGGAAAGATAGGTCTACAGCTGAATCTAAAGAAAACCATGTTTATGAAAAATGAACTAGTTCCTGAGGCCCCATTCACTCTCAATGGAACAAACATCTCTGAATGCAGCAGTTATGTGTACCTAGGTTGAGAAGTCAACATGATGAATGACCTAAAACCTGATCTACGTAGGAGGAAGAGAGCAGCATGGAATGCCTTCAAAGGCATTGAAGAATAGCTAAAAGGAAAAAGAACCTCCGGCTCCGGGCACATCTCTTTGACTCCACTGTTCTCCCTGCATTAACATATGCCTCAGAGACCTGGGCCCTACGAAAGCAGGATGAGAATGCTATTCGGGTCTCCCAGAGAGGAATCAAAAGAGCTATGCTTGGAATATCACGCCTCACTCAAGTGAGAGAAGGAATTCGGAGTTCTGACCTCTGTCGCTATTCCAGAATCAGGGATGCTGTCTCGTTTGCCAAGGCATCGAAAATCAGATGGGCTGGGCATGTAACACGATTTGGAGATGACCGCTGGACTAGGAGCCGTTACCTAGACTGGATCCCACGGGATGTCAAAGATCACGTGGCCGCCCACCCACAAGATGGTCAGACTTCCTTGTCAAGACCCTGAAGGAATGGTTTGAGGCTCTTCAATATTCCTGAATCAACCAGATGCCATTGGCCTACATTGGCACGTGATAGGGTCCAATGGAAATGTTACTGGCGCCTGCTCGAGCAAATCGATGAATTCAAGTGATCAAGTGTTTGTATTATATTCAAACTGATCCAAGCTAGTGTTTCTGAGAGCGAGGAGTTCTGTTCCATACCAATAGCTTCAGACTCTGCCCAATTTCTAGGCATGGTATGGTGTCTGGTCCTCAGAACTTCCAGACCTTATTTTCCAGATAGATAATCATCTAGGCCACATTTATGAGTTCTAAGTGACTGATTGATACGTAATGACTTTCAAGGTGATACAGAGGCCAGGTAAGGTGCAAGTTTGGCTTAAGATAACTCCAGTGAAAGATGCACAAATCTGTTTTACAACAAAGTTTTCTTCTAACCCATGTTTCACATTTAGTTTTAAATTTTCTCTTCCATGTATTTCATGCCTAGAGAACTTAGGCTATTACAGAAGTCACTCTCATGAACATACATGGTTACCCTGACCACAGGGAAGAAAAGTTAGAAAGCCATGTGCTTATACTTTGAAGAGACAGGTCTGGCTTTTGGTCACATTTTTAAGATCAAAATGGCCATGGTTATGCCTTTTGAAATTATGAAATTTTTACTGTATAAGAGAGAGAGAGAAAGAGAGAAAAGAGATAAAGAGTCTGCCATAGAGGCAGGCTGGGGGAGAGGGAGGGAATCAGGGGACATTGGTGGTGGGAGATGGGCACTGGTGGGGTGCTGGAAGACTGTATGACTGAAACCAAACATGAACATTTTTGTAATCATATATCTCACAGTGGTATAATAATTTAAAAAAAAATAAATAAAAAGTTAGTAGACACAAGGTATCTTTCAGGGAGGAGCAGTATTTTGGACTATCTTGCATTCGAGGCTAATGATTTTGCCTAAAATATAGCAGCCACATGCCTCTATAAGTCTGACAAAAGATTGTAAATGGA
>JAJIBD010016929.1:0-16520 GCA_021461705.1 Cryptotis parvus
AGCAGGGGAAAAGACCTTTGAAAATTTGCTGCCAACTATTTTCCCCCATAAAGCCTTCCCAGGCTGGTCTTGCCCGTGCACTCACATGGACCTATGTTATTCGTGGAGTGTTACAGCAAAGCTGGGTGGAAAATGGAGTTTTTAGAACTTGAAGCCTATTTCCCCACTGATTTCCATTACTGAATGAGGAGCTATGTGCCCGTGGAAAAGATCCTCCAAAGACTGAGTTGGTAACTTCTGGAGAGGAAGAGGTCAATAGTGAAGTCCAAAGTCCAAGTGAATAGAACTTTCTCTCAATAACATTATCTCAAAACCTACAAATCTCTTTCCCCCTTCCTGTCTCCACATACTCCCCATGCTCCTTTTTCATTGTCCCCACTATTCCCCCTTATCTGGCCATAACAAAACACAGTAACAGAACAAATTTGTACTTATGGAAGCATTGTGTTTCTGCCCTGATAGTACAGACTAAGTTGGTCCTTTCAATGTTTCTTTCACAAAAAAAGCTTCACATAATTGAACCGATCTTTTCCATAGGTCAGAAGCTCTTGACTGGGTAAAAGTTCCTCACCTTCATTTAAAACATTTCCTAATTCAAATACTTCCATCTCTTTGAGAGCCCTAGTCCCTCGAATCCCCAAAATGAAGCCTAAGGGAATTCCTCCAGGCCCACCCACACATAGGGCATCATCACCTGTCCCCCAACGAGGCTGTGTCAATCTTGAGGAAGCCGGCACAATTCATGAAGACTTTGGGCCCCCATGTGGCACATGGTGACCAGCTGGGTCCGGCTCTCGAGCCTGGTGTTGTTCTGCTTCAGGATCTAGAGAAGAAGCCTGGAGTGAACCAGAGCCCTGGGTGGCCCTGCATTCCAGTGCGCTTTTCAGGTTTCTGGGAAATTTTCCCCCCTACGAAAACTGTCCCCATATTCCAGTTTTTAGTTAATACTACACATCATACTACCTGGTATTTGAAAATACCTAGAACTAATATATGGCTTAAAAGTAAGCGACAGGTACCAGAGAACAGAAAAGGTATTGCCATGTATACGGTCAATCTGGGTTCATTTCCTAGCACTGTGTATGGTCCCCTGACTGCCAGACTCTCAGGAGTGATCCCTGAACACAGAACCAGGAGTTTGGAGAAAGCGGTTGTCCCCACCAAAAGACAAAGAAAAAACATAAAAAAGTATATGATGAAATATGGTGTTGGAGAGATAGTAGACTGGGTAAGGTGCTTGCCTTATATGCACCTGACTCGGGTTCGATCCTTGGTATTCCATATGGTCAACTCAAGCACTGTCAGGAGTAATTCCTGAGTACAGTCTGGAGTGACCCCCGAGCATCATCCACATTTTTTTTTTCTTTTTTGGGACACACCCAGCAATGCTCTGAGCTTACTCCTGGCTCTGCACTGAGAAATTACTCCTGGCGGTGCTTGGGGGACCATATGGGATGCCAGGAATTGAACCCAGGTTGGCTGCATGCAAGGCAAATGCCCTCCCCACTGTGCTATTGCTCTGGCCCCAGCATCATCCACATTCAGAGAAAGAATATGATTACACTCCTTGCATCCTCCCTTCTGAATGAAATCCTTTTCCTTCTTACTGGAAAAACAAACAAACAAATAAAAAACCCAGTCTAGAGGGTTTCTTCTTCATTTTCCTATGTCTGTTTTATTTATTACTTATATTTTTGGACTTCCAGGTCAGGTACTCAGGAGGCCTGGGAAATCTCTGCCAACAGAGCCCCTGGAAGTTGTGCTATTTGGGTCCAGTGTTGCAGAGGAAAACTGGGATCACCCCAGCCATGCTTGGGTGCTAGCACTGCATAAGGTGATGCTTAGGGGACCGTGTGGTGTGAGATCACAAGACATACAGCCTTCGCCCCCCATACTATGTCCCCTGCCGCCTTCGCTGATATTCCCATCAGGGTTTGAAGTCTGACTATCACTAGCTGGGCTGTCTTGTCAAATCATATAGGTATGGTGTAAAGCTCTTTGAAACAGGAGCTTTGCTTCTTTATTTTCCTTTCCTTTTCAGGTCTCCAAGGGGGGATGACCAGGGGACAGTTCCTGGTGATTCTGTCACGAGCTGGTGAAGAGCGTCTTATGCCCTACAGTCTAGGGATTACTTGGGTCATGCCAGCAGGGCTTGGGGTTCTCCAGGGCTGCACTTAGCAATGTTCAAAGGATCATGTTATCTGGTGTTGGTCATATGAAAGACGTATGGGGCCAGAGCGATAGCACAGTGGGTAAAGCGTTTGCCTTGCACACAGCCGACCCAGGTTCAATCCCCGGCATCCCATATGGTCCCTGAGCACCGCCAGCAGTAATTCCTGAGTGTAGAGCCAGGAGTAACCCCTGAGCATCGCGGGTGTGACCCAAAAAAAAAAAGAGTATGGGGGGCCGGGTGATAGCCCAGCAGGTAGGGCGTTTGCCTTGCACGCGGCCGGCCTGTGCCGCCCGGGTTCGATCCCGGCATCCCATATGGTCCCCGAGCACCGCCAGGAGTAATTCCTGAGTGCAAAGCCAGGAGTAACCCCTGAGCGTCGCCGGGTATGACCCCAAAAAGCAAAAAAAAAAAAAAAAAAAAGTCAGAAATTAAAAAAAAAAGAGTATGACTTAATACTTACTGTCCATCTGAACCCCTTTCCTTTTCTTGGGGGAATGCCTACACCAGTGGTGAGCAGACACTAAACCTAGGCACCCCCTGCATGCAGTGTGTGTGCTCCAGTCCTCTAACTGCTCTCCCTTCCCTTACGTTTTTCTTGTTCTGATTCAACCCAATCCTACCTTTAGAAGATGGGTCCCTTTCCGAGGTCCCAGACCACAGACATACTGGATTAAGGCCTGGCTGTAAGGGTGAGCAATGGCACGGTTGACGTCAACCCCAACCTCATTGACTCGGTTGATAAATTCGCAGTATAAGGCATTGAGCAGCTCCTCTTTCACCACATGCTCCTGTTGACACACCACAGCAGGAATCAAGTCACCAATCCGTGCTAGTCTGCCCACCGAGGGCTGCCTCCTGTCAAATCCTACTCACCTGTAAGGGGTGAAACTTGAGACACAGTATATCTTCATCAGAGCTGCACACCTGGGCAAACTCGATCAGAGGGTCCTGGATGCGCCGGGCCAGTGAGACGGCCTGTCTTAGCACCGGAGGGTAATCCCGGAACTCTGCCTAGGGTCAAAGGAGGGTGAGCAGGGCCATAAGGTTGCCTCAACAACATTCTCTCTTTTTGGTTTGAGCCACACCCGGCAATGCTCAGGGGCTACTCCTGGCTCTGAGCTCAGAAATAACATTATTAAGAGGAAAACCAACCTTTCTGGGCTTTAAGTTTCTTGTCCCTTTTGGGACCACAATAAAATCTAAAAACCTAGGGGCTGGAGGCGATAGCCCAGCAGGTAGGGCATTTGCCTTGCACGCGGCCGGCCCATGCCGGCCTGGGTTCGATCCCGGCATCCCATATGGTCCCACAAGCACCGCCAGGAGTAATTCCTGAGTGCAGAGCCAGGAGAAACCCCTGAGCATTGCCGGGTGTGACCCAAAAAACAAAATAAATAAATAAATTAATTAATTTAAAAAAATCTAAAAACCTGAATATGACAGGCAAAATTGGTTAATGAAGAGGGGCAGTCCTATGCCCCATATCCTTTTCATTCATTCATTCATTCATTCATTCATTGCCTTTTTGGGTCACACCTGGCAATGCTCAGGGTTACTCCTGGCTCTTCACTCAGGAACTACTCCTGGAGATGCTCAGGGGACTATATGGGATGCTGGGGATCGAACCCGGGTTGGCCGCGTGCAAGGCAAACGGCCCTCCCGCTGTGCTATCACCGGCCCCATGCCCCATAACCTTTTCTTCTGGTCTATTTCCCTGGGACTGATAGTTGTTTATGCCCCCCCAGCTGTAAGAATGGGCACAGCATTACCTCTGACTTCTTGCTGTTCATATAAAGAATGGCCAACTCGTTGTCCACCAGCTCCACTCCAATTGAGGATAGCTGTTGGCCCTGGTCCAGCTCGTGCACAATGCGCTTCACATCCTCAATCAGCATCTGGGCATCCCTGAGTGGTTAAGGGGTACTGGTCAAGCCTGTTTCTGGATAGCTTCTCAGGGATGGACAGTCTCATGACTGACTGGGAAGGGGTGGGTTAGAAATTATCGAGGGTTTACCGAGGTGCGTATTTATTTTCTTACAGAAAAATGCCAGAGTCAACAAACAGGAATGAGTAACTTGCTTTTTTGTAGTTACCTGTTTTCTCCTGCAACAGTTACCACGTGAGGCTTTTTATTCAGGAGAAATTTCTTCAAAGTTTCAATGTCTTGAGCCTGAAATGAAAGAAAATTGCACCTGACTGGCTCTGATGGTAGGTGTTTCATTTACTGTTCCCAAAGTAGCTCAAGAGCTAAAATGACCAGATAAGAATAAAGGTTAGGTACATCCTTAAAGGAGCTCTGATCTAAGAGATACCTGTGGCCACCAGCCAGAACTTTATTTTGTGGTTTCTGGGCCAAACCTGCTGGTGCTCAGGGAACCATATGGGATGCTAGGGATCAAACTTGGGTCAGCCACATGCAAGGTAAACACCTTATCCGCTGTGCTATCGTGCCAGCCCTTTGGCATTTTTTTAAACATAAGCTACTGTTACTTGCTCTTTAAGTTCCATGTTCGTCCTTGAACACATTTTTATTTTTTGGTTTTTTTTGGTCACACCCAGTAATGCTCAGGGGCTACTACTGGTGGTGCTTGGGGATTATATGGGATGTCAGGGATCGAACCCAGGTCGGCCGCATGCAAGGCAAATGCCCTTCCCACTGGACTATCCCTCCGGCCCTTGAACACGTATCTTACTTGCTTCTCCACTCTGGAGAAGTGTTCTCTCTTGAACATGAATTTCTCTTTTTCTCTCCCTCACATTTTTCTATGTAAGTTTCAATAAAAACTATCTTGCTACCACGCTCTGCAAACCTCAAATATGAAAGATCAAATATAAACCACTGTCTTAAAAGTCAGGACAACTCTCATCTTTCATTACAGACTTATCTTCTTTTTTCCTTTTATTATACATCACGGTCTATTTTCCTTTTCTTTTTTTGTTTAAAATAGTTGTTTGTTAAAGTTTTGGAATGGGCTCTCTTAACAAAATTAAAGGTCCTGTTTAAAAAGTCAAAAGCATATATGAGATGAATTTAAATTCCTCTTCCCTTGGAAATAGAGACATTGAGAGACTAAACAGAGAAAAGGCTGGCTTCACGCCCCAGTGGCTTTCAGCTCCTGGAACAGGCTGACCCAAATGCTGGTAACAACGGAGGCAGTAATGGCAGTTCCCAGAAGCACAGGGGCCTAGGAACTGGTCTTAGGCCAGAAGTCAGCTCTGCTGATATCAGAACCTGAGTGCCACCTACTGTCCACAGATGAGAGGCTTACCCCAGGAGGTGAGAGACCAGTGACTAGATTCAAGAAAATTAGGATCTTTCATGGAAGTTGCTTAGACTCCAGCTTTTTTTTTTTTTGCCTTTTTGGGTCACACCCGGCAATGCTCAGGGGCTACTCCTGGCTCTGCACTCAGGAATCACTCCTGGCGGTGCTCGGGGGACCATATGGGATGCCAGGGATTGAACCCAGGCCGGCAGAGGCCGGCTGCATGCAAGGCAAACGCCCTACCGCTGGGCTATCCCTCCGGCCCCTCCAGCATTTTTTTTTTTTTTTTTTTTTTTTTTTTTTTTTTGCTTTTTGGGTTATACCCGGCAATGCTCAGGGGTTTCTCCTGGCTCTGCACTCAGGAATCATTCCTGGCGGTGCTCGGGGGACCATATGGGATGCTGGGGATCGAACCCAGGCTGGCATGGGCTGGCCGCGAGCAAGGCAAACACCTTACCCGCTGGGTTATCGCTCAGGCCCAGCTTTTTTTTTTTTTTTTTTTTTTTTTAAATTTATTTATTTATTTATTTATTTATTTATTTTCTTTTTGGGTCATACCGGCGATGCTCAGGGGTTACTCCTGGCTCTGCACTCAGGAATTACTCCTGGCGGTGCTCGGGGGACCATATGGGATGTCGGGATCGAACCCGGGCCGGCATGGGCCGGCCACATGTAAGGCAAATGCCCTACCCGCTGGACCATTGCTCTGACCCGGCTTTTTTTTTTTTTTTTAAAAAAAACTTTTTGGTCACACACACACAATGCTCATGGGTTATTCCTGGCTCTGCATTCAGGAATTACTCCTGGCGGTGTTTGGGGACCAATGGGAGGCGGGGATCGAAGCAGGGTTAGCCTCGTGCAAGGCAAACACACCATACCCACTAAACTACCACTCTGGCCCCAACTCCAGCTGTTTATTTTCTATAGTTTTGGATCATATCCAGTAGTGTTGGGGGTAGTATTGGGGGACAACCACGTGGTACCAGGCATTGAACCTAGGCCTCCTGCATGCAAAGTATGTGTTCCAGTCCTTTGAGATCTCTCTCCAACCTGGAGTCTAGCTCCTGGACTGGATGCGACCCTCATGTGGTATTCTGTGCCACATAATAGTATGTGGGTGTCTTAACATAATTTTCTTTGGTTTGAGTAAACATTTTATTTGTATGCCTATTTATTATTATTTTTTGCTTTTTGGGTCACACCTGGCAATGCTCAGAGGTTACTCCTGGCTCTGCACTAAAGAATTACTCCTGGATGGGCTGGAGTGATAGCCCAGCGGGTAGGGCGTTTGCCTTGCACGCGGCCGGCCTGTGCCCGGCCGGGTTCGATCCCGGCATCCCATATGGTCCCCGAGCACCGCCAGGAGTAATTCCTGAGTGCAGAGCCAGGAGTAACCCTGAGCATCGCCGGGTGTGACCCAAAAGAAAAAAAAAAAAAAAAATAAATAAAGAATTACTCCTGGAAGTTTTCAGAGGACCTTATGGGATGCCGAGGATCGAACCCAGGTCACACGCATGCAAGGCAAATGCCTACCCGCTGTGCTATCGCACCAGCCCCTTGTGTGCCTATTTTACACTGAGGTCATTTAAAAATTTCTTAGGCCAAAAGGGACTGTGAATGAAAATAATTTAAAAAGCCCTGGGGCTGGAGCGATAGCACAGCGGGAGGGGCATTTACCTTGCACTCGGCCTATGGTTCCCGAGCACCGCTAGGGAGTTAATTCCTGAGCGAAGAGCCAGGAGTAACTCCTGAGCATCGCTGGTTATGATCCAAAAAGAAAAAAAAAATTCTAACTTAGACCAAAAACTCCATCCCCAACCCGCCCATACCACGCGGTGCTCAGGACTGACTCCTGGAACTTTGCTCAGGGAATGCTCCTGGTTGGCTGTGTGCAAGGTAGACACTGTTCCCTTTTATACTATCATTCTAGTCCAACCATAAAATCTTATCCCCCGAATTACAAGATGTGCTCAATGTGGGCAACTATTAACTTCTGTCCCTGCCCACTTGCCTCCTTTTTTTTTTTTTAACTGTTTAGGTCACACTGGCAATGCTCAGGGGTTACTCCTGGCTCTGTACTCAGGAATTACTCCTAGTGATTCTCGGGGACCATACGGGATGCGGGGGATCGACCAGGGTTGGCTGCATGCAAGGCAAGCGCCCTACCGCTGTGCTGTCATTCTGGCCCCCTACTTGCCTTCTTTTCTCGTTCTTCCTCTCTCCAGGCAGTTCGCCGTTTGGTAAAAATGGGGCAGCCGGAGGAAGTCTGTCACTTCTCCTTCACCATTGACCAGGGCACAGAACACAGGGTGGTCTCTGTCAGTCACACAGAAAAACAACAGTACAATCATCAGCAATGGGGGACACAATCAGGGAGACGAGATTAGGAAGGCAGGTAAGGATGGTGCTGGGCAGTGTCAGACAGTTACCTGGCAGAGGAGAAAGCAATGCCTAGGACGCGGATACCCTTTCCTTGGTTCTCATCCATGAAGTCATCGTCTTCCTCCACTTGCTGATCTGGCCGGTAGGGTGCGACTCTCAACCAGTAGTAGAGCTTTCGACTACAGGCCTGGGGAGGACACCGCGTGGACACTATGGCAAGCAGGCTTGCCAAGAATGGTCAAGAAAATGATGCAGGGCCGGGCGATAGCCCAGTGATAGGGCATTTGCCTTGCACGTGGCCGACCCGAGTTCGATCCCCAGCATCCCATATGGTCCCCGAGCACCGCCAGGGAGCAATTCCTGAGTGCAGCAGATTCAGGAGTAACCCCTGATCATTGTCGGGTGTGACCCAAAAAGCAAAAAAAAAAAAAAAAAAAATAAAAAAAGAAAATGATGCAGGCGTAACAGTGCAAGGGTCGTACTTATATGTGTGTATGTTACTAGTTTACAGCAGGCTTACAGCCTAAGAGCATACCTTGCGTTTGGAAATAAGAAAATATTCATTTGTGTATTTTCTTCCAAACAAGAAAATACACAAATGACAGCAATATAAGTAAAGTTTGGACAGGATGAAAAGAGGCATTTCTTAGAACGGATGTGTTGTTTTTGCACTCCCTCTCAGATTATGTTCTAGCTGCCCCCAATGTTTCTTTACTAGTTTATGGAACTCTGAATTAGGGGCTCATTCACATTTGGGGAAGTCAGAGTGCTACATTTAAGAGCTTTGCTATCTTCCTTTTCTCTTTTTTCCCCTTTGGCATGGACTTGCCCCTCTAATTTCTGAGTGATCGATGAGCTGATGCGCTCACCTTTATGACATACTCTTTGGCTTCAGCCAGCAGCTTATTCTTGAGTTCTTTGGCCATCTGCACGTAAAGGAATTGCTGCAATGCGCGCTCAATGGCCATGGTGCGCTGCCGGTTCCACTCTTGCACCTGGTGGCTGAACTCATCCCCTGTAGTAGAACTGTTTTGATCTCTTCAAAATACGTCTGGTCATTGCCATAGCTGAGGAGAGACAGCGCTGTTGTGTCAGGGATGGAGAGGAAGTGACACCCGAACGTCCATAATCACCAAAAGGGACAGGGACCATGCCTTGGTGGTTAGGAAATTGTGGTTCATATTCGGAACCGCCGCTCCGCCCGGAGCCTCCCAGCTCAGCCCTTCTTACCCTTCCACTCCCTTCATATCTATGCTGATATCAATGGTGAGCAGTCCTTCATCTTCAGCCAGGCAGATCTTGAGAAACTGATCATCTCTTAGTTCCTTAACAGGCTTATTTTTTAAGTACTTGAAGGAATAAGCAAAATGGGCCTCGTCCACATCCTGTACATACCGAAAGCGAACATCAGCTTTCAAAGAAGCCAGGCACAAGCATGGGCGGAAGATGGACTGCTTCTCTGCTTTCAGGCAGCAGCGCAGCTCAGACACTCAGAGAGCTGAGCCCCCAAGCCCTTCAGCAACTCACCTTTCTACCTTTTTTGGTGGGAGTTATGTTCAGCTTGGCTCTCTCCTGGAAAGTCTGCCTGAGCACTTGCCGAACAAGGGGTTCTCGGGCGATCTGCAGGGCTACCATGTAGCGGGCACCTTCCAGCACAGCTTCTGGGGTAGGGAACTGGCTGTGGAGAAGACCAGGAGGCAGCAGGATGAGAGTGTCTTTGCCCACGGGCCCGTTCTCTGCCAGCCACCTGCGGCAAGCCTACCTGCAGACATAGTCCTTGGCCAACTCCAAGGGTTCTGCAGGGAACTGCTCTGTCTCATGCCGCTGGTAGCTGTCCCGGAGGTTCTCTCCAAATTGCTCTGGAGTAAGCCCAAACTTCTTGGCTAGGCCGTCTAAAGCAAACAGGAGAATGAAAATAAAAGTAAGGCAGGGTTGATAAATCTCAGCTCCCAGAGTCTAGAGCACTGATTCAGGGTACTGATTTTTTTCTTTCCCCCCTTTCTAAATTCTGCAGTGCTAGGCATTGAACCAAAGTCCTAACATATCCAAGACAAATGCTCTACCACTGTGCTACATTCCCAGCCTCCAAGGGACTAGATTTTAAAGGGGTGACAACAGAGGAGGACCAGGGTATCACAGAAAGAACAGTGAAGAAACTGATTTTAAACAAATACTTTAGGGCCAAAGATTGCTCAACAAGCTCCCTCACGGGTTCTATTTCTGGCACCACACGTTTCCCCAAGCACCAGAGGAATTGCTTTGGGAACCCAGAGCCAGGAGTAGCTCCTGAGCACCACAGGGTGTGGTTCCTGCCCAACCCCCCAAATATTTTAGAAGCTATCCGACGACACTAAAAATCAGAAATCTAAGGGGCCAGAGTGATAGCATAAGGGCTCTTGCCTTGTATGCAACTGACCTGGATTCAATTCCCAGCCTCCTATGTGACCCCCTGAGCACTGTTAGGTATGGTCCCAAAACCAATACCTTACCTCCCAAATAAACTAAAAAAAAAAAAAAAAAAAAAGAATCCAGGGCTGGAGCAATAGCACAGTGGGTAGGGTATTTGCCTTGTGCGTGGCCGACCTGGGTTCGATCCCCGCATCCCATATGGTTCCCCGAGCACCAATCAGGAGTGAAGAGCCAGGAGTAATCCCTGAGCATGGCCGGGTGTGACCCAAAAAGCAGGAAAAATAAAAAAAAAAAAAGAAAAAAAAGGAATCTAGGGGATAGAGAAATGGTTACAAGAGCCGAACACATGCTTTGAACGTAGACGGTTCAGTTTTAATCCCTGGAAATGCAGGGAACCTCAAATATTAAATTAAGAGTAGCCCTGAGAACTGTTCACAGAGGGCTCCAAATTGAAGTAATTAGAAAACCCAAATCTTGGGGCCAGAGCAACAATATACCAGGCAGGGTGCTTGCCACGCATGTGTCCAACTAGGGTCTGACTCCTGGCACCCCTTACGCTCCCTGAGGCCCCTCCAGGAATAATTCCTGAGTGCAGAGCCAGAAGCAAGCCCTGAGTACCACTGGATGTGGCTCCCGAAAAACAAAACTTTCCCTGAGTAGGATATTTTTTTATTTCAATCTTGCAAGTTTCCTGCAGGAATTTAGAGATGCTGGCTCCGGGGCCAGAGCGATAGCCCAGCGGGGTAGGGCGTTTGCCTTGCGCGCAGCCGGCCCATGCTGGCCCGGGTTCGATCCCCAGCATCCCATATGGTCCCCTGAGCACCGCCAGGAGTAATTCCTGAGTGCAGAGCCAGGAGAAACCCCTGAGCATTGCCAGGTGTGGCCCAAAAAAGCAAAAAAAAAAAAAAAAAAGAGATGCTGGCTCCAATATTGTGACATGGTGTTGGTCATAGAACAGGAATTCAGGGCCAGAGCGATAGTACAGCGGGTGGGGCATTTGGCTTGCACATGGCCAACCTGGGTTCAATCACCAGCATCACATACAGTGCTGTGAGCACTGCCAGGAGTAATTCCTGAGTGCAGAGCCAGGACTAACCCCTAAGTATCACCAGGTGTGACACAGAAAAGAAAAAAAGAAATAATAGGAATTCATAAATGGGATTTATGATCCATTTATCCACACAGGTCCACTCATTCAACACACCAGTGACTGTCAAGGGAACTCCCTTTGCTGAGGCTGGTCTGCTGAGCACACGGGAGCTGGCTTTACCTAGTCCAGCACTCTGGCAGATGGTATACATGTCTCGGCGAGAAGCCTGCTTGAGCTCTGGACCCCTCTGCTCATCATCTTCAGCTTCCTCCCCTTCTCCTGGGAAGAAAACACGAGTCAATGCTCTAGTTGGCATGCCTTGGTATGCAAGGGCACAAGAAGTCCCACAGGGGCAGTCAAGGGCATTCGTGGAGATACCGGCCATCAAGCTGTGTAGACTTCCCTCTCCCCACCCCAGCACTCACCTTCCTCATCTCCCTCTTCCCTGACACGCTTTAGCTTCTTGCGGCTGGCTTTGGCAGCATTCTGCATCTTGGGAATGTCACGACCATAATAAAGCAAGAAATGGTTGTAGACATCTTTCAGCTCATCCATTGACTGTACATCCTTGAGCCTGGAGGGAAGGAACATTAAGTACTAAATCATGTCCCTTCCATTGGGAAAGGCGTAGCTAACCTTAGAATGAGAGATCCAATTTATGAGGCAATACCCTAACTAGGATGGGTACCTGTATTCTCATTAGAAACACACAATGGCCCAAGACCACGACTTTATTGCAAACAAGGCATTTAAAGAACTATGGCAAACAGAAATGATGACTGGTGGCTATCAGAAATGGATGAAGCACAGAGCATGTCTCTAGCAGAGTTGCAAAGTTCTTTGGGTAAGGTCTTGTCCCTGCGCCCGTTTTAGATGCTGGTCACTAAGGCCATCTGCTCTGCTCCATACTTCTCTGATTCCAGTCTCACCAAGCTACCTCTGACTACAATTTGCTTCCCCAGAGAGAATAATGTTAGGACCAAAGAAGAGAAACAACCAATACTTTCAGCAGTGAGTTTCTTGGGAATACATAGTGCTTTCCTTTTATAGGCTAATATGGATAATGCCTATAATAAAGATGATAACATTTGGCTTTAGGTAGTGCTGAAGACTGAACTGTGGACTTCACACTTGGGAGGCTACCACTTAACTATATTTCTCTCGCCTCAAATAAACTAGGCTATTTTTTTTTTTTTGGTCCTTCCCGACAATGCTCAGGGGTGACTCCTGGCTCTGGAACTACTCTTGGAGATGCTTGGGGAACCATATGGGATGCTGGGTATGGAACCTGGGTCAGCTGTATGCATAGAGCAAATGCCCTACCCGCTGTGCTCCGGCCCCCAATAAACTGGGTTTTTATTCCTATGCTGAGACTTTTCCAGGATAGCACTATTCCTAAGGGTTGGGGCTTACTTTGGTCTGAGGACTCTGCAATGGAGTAAACCCTGATAGGCTACCTCTCCATGTCGGTGGTGTCCAGAGCCCGGATGCCATCAGCAAGAGGTTTATCTGGGTCAGCAGAGATCTGCTCGTACTGATAAGCCTGCATCTTCTCAAACAGCCGTGTTAGGTTCTCTTTGCGGATCCTCAGCTGGGTCCACTAGGACAGGTAGGGCAGGAGTGAGGGCTGGTGTTCAGCCATGGAGACCCAGGTATTCCGTTCCTTACCAGGAAGCGGGACTGTGTTGACACCCAAACACATGGGAGGGCTTGGCGGACCCAGTAGTCCCAATCCAGTCCACTGATCCTTAGCGACTACTGAATCCAAATTACCTTTTCATCCCACTGCCACACCCGCCACAGGTCATTGATGTGCAACTCGGGCTCCACATACTCCTTTCGGTAGAAGGCAATAAAAAGGCACCTATGGTGGAAAGGGGACTGCAGTCAACCAGAGGAAAAAAAATCTTAAGAATCCACTTAGATCAAAGCTGCAAGAAACTCAACAGACTGAAGTCTGGTCTTCCTCACAGGCTTATCTAAGACTTATGCTCTCCTTTACCGTGGAAGCTGAGATAATGCTGCAGACAGGGTATCATTGCTTTTTTTTTTTTTTTTTTATGACTAAAAAATCCTTGTTCTTCATGCTCTTTTTTTGTTTCTGTTTTGTTTTGAGCAGTGCTCAAGGGTTACTTTGGCTCTGCACTAGAAATCCAGCCCTGGTCGGCTTGATGTCCACTACAGTCCTCCGGCATGGGCCGGCCGCGTGCAAGGCAAACGCCCTACCCGCTGGGCTATCGCTCCGGCCCCTCCTCATACTTCTTAAGTCAAGGAGTACAGCTGAAGACAGGAGAAAGGGGGTTCCCACCTAACAGGCAGTTCTCAACCCTTATCCCCTAGCTCAATCAGTTCGCCTCTGAAGCTTGAGGTGCTACCTCAAAATGCTGGTTTCGCATGAAGCCCAGGGCCTCTTTGATCTTCTGAATCGTGCTGGGCCCTTTTCTACTGAAGTTGCTGGTTGGCTGCCCCGGTCTAGATAATCACAGCTTTCCTGTAAAAGGAAGGAAAAAAACAGCAATTAGATTGTTGCTTGCTTTGCCTTAACACATAGAAAACTGCTTTATGTCGCAAGATGATGGCTGGCAGCTGAAATCTAGGAAAATCTCCTGTACATCTGCATACGCATAGTGTATTAAACACAGAGCGCCCTTTGGTCATAGTGTACTAAACATAGAGCAGCACCCTTTGGTTTGCATAAAACGGATTTCCACTTAACCAAAACAAAGGTCAAATAAACAAAAATATAGGCACCAGGGGCCGGAGTGATAGCCCAGCGGGTAGGGGCGTTTGCCTTGCACGCAGCCAGCCTGTGCCAGTCCGGGGTTCGATCCCCGGCATCCCATATGGTCCCCCTGAGCACCGCCAGGAGTAATTCCTGAGTGCAGAGCCAGGAGAAACCCCTGAGCATCGCGGGTGTGACCCAAAAAGCAAAAAAAAAAAAAAAAAAAATATATATATATATATATATATATATATATATAGAGGCACCAGGATCCAGATAGTACAGAGGAGAATGACATTGTCTTGCATTTGGCCAAACCAGATTCAGTCCCTGATATTACATATGGTCCCCCAAGCCCTGCCAGGAGTGATCCCAGAGCAGTTATGAATAAGCCCTGAGCACTGCTAAGTGAGAATCAAAAATAAACATACAAAAACAAACAAATAGGGACCCGGTGATAGTACAGCTGGGAGGGCATTTGCCTTCTGCACGCAGTCAGGTTGACCTGGGCTTGATCTCTGGCATCCCATATGGTCCCCTAGCACTGCCAGGAGTAATTCCTGATTGCAGAGACAAGAGTAACCCCTGAGCATCGTCGGGTGTGACCCAAAAAGCAAAACAAAGACACAAACATATAATATAGGCACAAACCCAGCACAGCTCAGTTCAGTGATGCAATGCTCATGGACTTGCATGTGGCCAAACCAGATTCAGTCCCTGATATTACATATGGTCCCCCCAAGCCCTGCCAGGAGTGATCCCAGAGCAGAGTTATGAATGAGCCCTGAGCACTGCTAAGTGAGTGTGTTGTTGCACTACACAACTCTGGGGACTGAACTTAGGGCCTTGTCCATACTAGGTGGGCGTGCGCTCTACCACCTGAGCCATCTACCTGATCTTTCGCCCCCAATTATCTTTTTTTATGGGCACCTGCAGAGAAATGGTTGGTGTGGCAAAAGCATTTCTGTAGATCCAGTCAGCTTCTTCTTCTAGTTCTTCATCTTCAGCCCCTTTGACTGCAATGGAGCGCAGCTGCGAGAGATGCAGCAGGAGATGGGTTACATGGTGGACTCCACACAGAAATGACATACACTTCTGGATAAAAATATATGTGCTGGGGCACAATCTCTTATTTGTGGGACACACCTGGCAATACTCATGCAAGGTAAGCACCCTGCCCATTATGCCATCTATCACTCTGGCCCGAGACACATTATTTTCAGTACCCAGCAGAGCTCTGTCCTGGTAAGCAGGCACTTCATATACTCAGTAAAAGTAAGCAAGGGGCTGGAGTGATAGTATAGTGGGTAGAGTGTTTGCCTTGCAAGCAGTCGAATGGAGTTCAATCCCGGTATCCCACGTTTCCTCTGAGCTCTGCCAGGAGTAATTCCTGAGTGCAGAGCCAGGACTAACCCTCAAGCATTGCCAGGTGTGACCCAAAAAAAAAGAAAAAAAAAAAAAAGAGCAAGCAAGCCCCAAGCAGTTTACTTGAGTTTACCTTTCTGCTTCTGAAAAAAGAACTCCTGTGGCCAGAGCCATAACACAACGGGTAGGGCCTTGCATGTGGCCGACCCAGGTTCGATTCCTGAGTGCAGAGCCAGGAATAAGTCCCTGAGCATTGCTGGGTGTGACCCAAAAAAAGGAAAAAAAAAAGGACTCCTTTATAAACCTGATCAGATGGGGTTCAAAGCCAACTTTCTCTCTATACTTGAGGTCAGGTTGTTGCTACATTATTACTGTGTTAAAGCCACTGCTGCCGGAGGCTGAGGGCAGGTGATGGCACAGCAGCAGCAGGACAGGGGCTGGAGCGTATTACAGGGTTAGGGCGCGTGCCTTGCCTGTGGCAGACTTGGGTTAGATCCCCAGCACCATATATAGTCTCTAAACTTGCCTGGGCTTACTCCTGGTTGTGCCAAGAGCACCGCTGGGTATGGCCAGAAAGAGAAATAATTAAAACAACAAAAACTGGTTTCTTACCTGGAATCTCTCGGGCAGGTCAGTGGCTCGGATTTCGTTGTCCTGATCTGTGAGATGGCTACTTTCCAGTTCACTGGGCTCATACATCTCAAAAATGCTCCGGCGACTCACACGCTTCTTAGTGGTCTTCTTAGGGCGCACTCTGATTTCACCCTCGGCTTCATCGTCTTCATACTCATACTCTTCCTCCAGTTCTTCATCATATTCATTGTACTTCTCAAATTACGTCATAGTCAAAGTCCACACCAAAAATCTCCTGAGCTTCCTGAAGGGCCCTGTAGGTAAGAGAGCAAGGTGCAGTTAGCCTATGTTCTTCCAACCAGACAAGAAAAATGCAGCCAGAGATAACTATTTACTTGCCCCATGGAAACTAAAGATGTAACAGGTAAATAAAACAAGCATGTCCACCACAGAAAATGTACTTCACTCTGGGTATTTCCAAGGAAACTTATCTACCAGGATAAAATGATCATCTCTAGCATATTTCTGCAACAGCACTGACATGTC
>JAJIBD010016930.1:0-15382 GCA_021461705.1 Cryptotis parvus
AACTCATGGTTATAAGTGTGTTTTTGGGTTCACTGTGACTTTGGGCAAATTATTGATTCTTTTAGGTCATATTTTAGCTTTTATACCTATTATTTATTTTTGGATTTTGGGTCACACCTGGCAGTGCTCAGGGACCTGATATGTTGATGGGATTAACCGTGAAGTCTTAATCCCTTTACTCTCTCTCTTACCATGTAGCTATCTCTTAATAAGTATAACTTTTCCCCACTTTCAAGGATTATTTGTAGGCTTGAGTGAAATGGACATTAAGGATGAAATACTTGTATGGGAGTTAGCACTTAGTTTTTTTTTTTTGTTTGTTTTTTTGCTTTATTTTTTTGGGGGTGGTCATACTCCAGCAATGCTCAGGGGTTACTCCTGGCTCTGTGCTCAGGAATTACTCCTTGCAGTCTTTAGGGGACCATATGGACTGCTGGGGATAAAACCTGGAGTTGGCTGTGTGCAAAAGCCCTATCCACTGTGCCCCTACCCACTTTCTGGCCCCTGGGAGTTAGCACATAGGAAACAGCATTCACTAAGGATGGTGTTCTCCTTTCCGACATCACCTTAGTCAGAGTCCTGGGCTGTGTTTCCTTGAAACATTCTTCTCATTTGACCTGTGCCCTTTCTATCAGGTTTGCAACTGTACGGTATGATCAAGGAGTCAAGAACATTCGCAACCAGTTCATGCACCTGACAAACTACAGCGTGAACAAGAAGAAGCGGAGACTACGTCAGGTACTAGATGCATCTGAGCCGGCCACTGGCGCTGCAGGTGCCGGGCGTGGGTGTCGTGGAAGGCCAGCATGCTGCACCGGAGGGAGCGCCGTGTGTGGGGCTGATGGAAAGCTGTCAGGCTCATTTAGGTCGTTCTCAGGCCCAGATGCTGCTGCCTCCAGGTTCCGCCATCCTCATGGGCTTTCCTCTTCACATGGGGTAGGGATTTCAAGGGCACATGGATTTTTTCAGAAGTCAAGAAACAAGGTCCTGGCCTGGAAGAATAACAGAGGGTTTAGAGCACCTGCCTTGCAGGTGTATGATAGCAGATCCAAAGCCCTGGGTCCCACATCCTCAGAGCTCTACTGTCAGTGGTGCTTAGCACCACCACATTGCATTTGGGTCAGTGAGGGCTCCACTGAAGGGGCGTGACCCCGGTTAGTGCTGCCGCTAAAGAGATGTGTGAGCCTCTCATACCAGGAAGGGTGACCTGGTGAGCTCCACAACTATAACTGTGTGTCCTCCGAATAAAGAGAGCCCGACTTGAGAGAGAGAAAGAGAGAGAGAGAGAGAGAGAGAGAGAGAGAGGAGTGAGAGAGAGAAGAAAAGTACCTGTCAGAGGGGGCAGGTTGTGGGCAGGGGTGTGGGAAGTGGGGGCACATTCGTGTTGGGCAATGTGCACTAGTGGAGGGATGGGTGTTGGGACACTGTATGACTGAACCCCTAATCATGAACAGCTTTGTAACTGTCCATGGCATGGTGATTCAATTTAAAAAAAAGAGTGAGGCCGACAAACAAGTGCAGAGCACTCAAGGAGTGGGGACGGAACCTTCTGATCACCTGCCGAGTGTTTGGTACCACAGCCCAGTAAATTCCGTGCCACGCCTGGCCTGGTGAAGGGAAAGGGAGGGAGGGAGCAAGAGTGATTAAAACCAAATGAGAAAAGAAAAAAGACCCGGTGTTCTTTCAGCACTTGATCAAAATATATCAGATGTTTGAAAACCTTTGAATCTTTGACCCAACAATTCCATTTCTAGGGAACCAGCTTAAGAAATAACTTATCTAGTTTAGGAAATTAGGCGTGCACAGAAGCACAGAGATAAGGACGTTCACTGCCTTCCATGGGTAGGTACGAAAAGCACGTCTCCAGATGCTCCATGCAGTGAAGATTTTTGAGTATGCCAGCTATCCAAAGCTTTTTTTCTTTGCTGGGGTGGGGGTTGGGAGAGAAAACTAATAGACAGTATGCCAAAATTTTCTCAGTGCTTAGCTGTCATCAGGAATGGAGTTATGGATGGGTGATTTATTTTTCTTTTCTGTGCTTTTATGTGTTGTCTGTTTTTCTCTTTTAAACAAATAGTTGTATGACCAGGGGGAAAAGTCAGGGATGAATTAAATAAAAGAAATGAGGCCATCTCAGAAAAGGATTCCGTGGAAAAGGAGCACCAGCCCAGCTGTGTGGAAATATTCTTTCTACTCTGTTTTCTTTCATCCTTATAATTTTGCCAGAAAGTGGAAAAATAAAAAAAGAAACCCAAACAGTTACTTTCTACTCAGACTAAAAATAGGTGCAGAGCAGGTCCAAGCAAGGCGGAAGAGAAGGATCTGGAAACTGTGGTCTGGTTGCTGACGCTCTGTAGCTGTCGCCGGAGTGTCCTGGGGCCAGTGTTAGGAACTGGTGAAGAAATCCAGCTCTTCTCCGGGGGGATAAGAACAGGCCACATTCATGGGTGCTGGGGAGGGAATGTGGGGAGTCCAGCACTGTGCCTTTGCGGTTACTGCTGTGGTACACCTCGGCCTTTCTGTTGGCCTTCTGTACACTTTCCCTTTAGTGATAAGCCCAAAAAGTTAGAGAGAGAGAGAGAGAGAGGAGAAAGAGAGAGAGGAGAGAGAGGAAGAGAAAGAGGAGAAAAGAGAGGTGAGAGAAAGAGAGGAGAGGAGAGAGAAAGAGAGAGGAGAGAGAGATTGCTTCATAGCAGTTGTCTGATTACCTCAGCAGAACACTCCACCCAATGCTTACCCGCCTACCCAGACCCCAGACTCAGTTCTGGTCAGTTCTAGACTGAAAGTAGCCTACAGGTCTCTTCCTCCTGTTCATGTATTGTGACCACTTGTAGATCTGTTTATGTTCTGTCACACGTTTCTTCCAATTTTTCTGTGGTATGTAATTGGCGGTGGCAGAGTCTTTCTCCTTCCCCCTCTTCCCCTCAATAAAGTTAGTTGTATGCATGTTCATTTAGATGCAATAAACTGGTACAAAGAGGGTCTGTGACAAACAGGACCAAGAGAAAGTGGGTGAGTGGAAGCCAGCACAAGTTATTTCTAAAGAAAGAGAAGGCTGTTGTAAGGACCAAGTTCTCTCTCCATTAGACAGACAGAGTCGGGTTCTGTGACCTCGACTGGTTTGTTTGTTTCAGTTGTGATGATCCGGAAGTGGAGGATTATGGGAACAAGTGGAGCATGAGCGCTATGCTTAGGTACCTGAAGCTAGGAAGGCAGAGATACGACGGGTGAGTACCAGCCCTTCTCCCTTTGGGCTTTCTTTGTAAGCCTTCGGGCTCTGATACATGCGTCCTTCAGCAGGACCATTGTTCTGGGCACTCACTTGCTCTGGAGTTGACAAGATGGAGAACAGGTTTTCCATAACTCCCCAGAGCTGCTGTGTCGACAATTTTTTCCCTTTATTCTCTAGTGAATTGATCTTTCTTGAACGTTGAACTCTGACCCAAAACTTAGTCAACAGCTTTTTTTTTCCTTTTTTGGGGTCACACCCAGCAATGCACAGGGGTTACTTCTGGCTCTTCACTAAGGAATTACTCTTCACAGTGCTCAGGGGGACCATATGGGATGCCAGGGGATTGAACCCAGGTTGGCCGCCTGCAAGGCAAACACCCTACCTGCTGTGCTGTCGCTCTGGCCTCAAGCAGCAGCTTTTCTCTAGCAAATTGTCTATATCTCCCTGACCCTGCTCGGCGGGCCGTAACATTTCCTTGACCCTATCACGTGCCCAATGGCTATGTTGATTCAGGAATATGAAGAGCCTCAAACCGTTCCTTCGGGTCTTAACGGAAGTCTGACCATTAGGTGGCGGCCACGTGATCTTTGACATCCGTGGGATCAGTCGCCTAGTCCGCGGTTGTCTCCAAATCGCATGCCATCAATCCGACATGCCATCCAGTTGACCCTGAGTTTAGTATTTTCCTGAGGTCAGTGATTTTCTTGGTTCTGAACTGGGAGTGGGCATGGTGGAGTCTGAAAGCAGGACTTGGAATCAGAGAAGGACATTCCTGCTGAGTGTGGAGCGGAACGGGAGCGAGCACCCAGAGGGCCTCTCTGAGCCACCTCGGGAAGAGGAAAGGAGAGGAGTGAGGTGGACGAGGCCCTTTCCCATTTGAGCTTGTCTTTTGTTGTGGGCAGCCTCCGGGTACCTCCCTTTGCTTGGTGCTGACCTGTTCGTCCATACACGCTCCTCCAGAAGCTCCCATTTGAGTCCATGCTGGAGGGACTGTTTTGAGGAGCACACACAAGTTTGTAGTTAGCCTGTATTCTGGGGTTATAATGCTCCTAATTCATGTTTTTGAGTAATTTTTTTTCTTTGATTTTTCTTTTTTTGCAGCATTAATGGCCCATGTGGAAGACCTGATCATTAAGACTATCATCTCTGCTGAACTAGCGATCGCTACTGCCTGTAAGACCTTCGTTCCACACCGCAGCAGTTGTTTCGGTAAGGACCTGGTGTCGCTGCGCATGTTTTGTGAGCTGGGTGCTGGTGGTCGGGGCAGCATCCTGGCTTGAGAGGCTTCCGGATGCCCCAGGAGCAGGAGAGTGGGTCTTTCTGAGTCAGGACGGCGTCTAATGCTCCTGCCGGGAGGCCAGTGTTGAGCTGAGCAGGTCCTCCGAGGAGTGACTGACTCCTTGTGGGTGCCAGTGCGTGAGTCTGTCTGAGTGCAGTCGGAACAAGCCTGCAGAGGATTGCCCAGGAATCCAGCACTTGCACGTGGATTCCAGAACTCTTTGGCAGCCTTGCCGGGAACTGTTCCAGAAAGCCCTGACTGGTACCAGTATGTGCTCGCTCCTGTTCCCAGGGACTCCTCCGTTTTGTGTGAGCCTCCTTTCTGCTGGGTTTGGCACCTCCCCATCCTTGTTTCATCTCGCTGCTCCTCCCAGCCCTCTCCTACCTCATATCTCAACTCCCGATTGCACAGGCGCGTGCGAGAGAAAGTTCTCAGCTGTGGCTGAGGAGGGCTTGCCGTGACAGTGGCGCCCACCACCTGTGGACGCTGACTTTCTGCGCGGACTCTCTAGTGCCATCCATGGATGTGCTCCCGGAAGCCACAGGATTTTGGGGCGTTGGGATTTGCGAGGAAAGCTGGGAATAGTGGGAGCATGCGAGGAGCAGGGCAGGTGTGGGGGCTTCTGAGGACACTCACTCGCGCCCTTACTAGTTTGCTGGTTTCCAGCAAGTTCCCTGAATCGTCCGGTGGTGGTCTGTACCCTGAAGAGTCTGAGGCTCAGGCCAGCTGATGCATGCAAAGCTCTCGTGCTCTCTAGCCCAGGGTTCCGTATTTACAAGTTGAACAAGTAGATGTTATCATTCTTTTTTTTTTTTTTTTTTTTTTTTTTGGGTCACACGCAATGCTCAGGGTGAGCATTCTCTCCTGGCTCTGAGCTCAGGAATTACGCCTGGTGGTGCTCGGGGAACCATATGGGATGCCGGGATCGAACCCGAGGATGGGCCAGCATGGGCTGGCTGTGTGCAAGGCAAGCGCCCTACCTGCTGGGCTATTGCTCTGGCCCCGATGTTATCATTCTTGAGCTCCTTGGTGGATTATCAAAGATTTTGTCCTCGAAGGTCACTAAATAAAAGCCAGTGTTGGGAGAGGGCACTGGACCACACCTGGTAGTGCTCAGGGGCTGTTTCTGTCTCTGTGCTCTGTATCCACCCCTGCTGGTGCTTGGGGACCATATTCGAGCAAGGGATTAAACTGCCCACATGGTGGTACCTCCTGTACTAAATCTCAGACCCAGTGGTGGTACCTTTCTCAGGTGTAGGTATGTTCATATTTCCTAAGAGATGTGAACTGACTCCCCAAGACTTGGTTATTTGGGAGGAGTGGGGCCGGCCATGGGCCATACCAGAACTAACTCCCTGAGACTTGGTTATTTGGGAGGAGGGGGGCCAGGCCATTGGGCCATACCAGAACTGACTCCCTGAGACTTGGTTATTTGGACGCCAACGCTCCTTTTTCACTGGGGAATGGGGAGGTGAGGAGTAGAGGAGCTGTTTCCTCTGCTCAGCTGCAAGCATCCCATAGACTTGGTTCTTCGGGTGGGGTTGGGCCATACCCTTTGTTGCTTGGGTGCTGCTTTTAGCTCTGCTTAGCGTCACTCCTGGTGGTGCTTGGGAAATCACACCTGGGTTGACCATTCGCTAGCCTTAGTGCCTGGTAGCTCTTACCCCACCTCAGGCCTAACTTGAAAGGGAACCTTGGTGTGACTTCCAGGGTTGGGTCTGTTTTGCCTTTTTTTCTTTTTTCCAGAAATCCTTTTCCCTTTTCCACCACTTTTTTAACTGAACTCTGCCACCACATCCTCCGTGCATTTGGTCCACCTTTGGTCTGTAGGTTTCTGCTGTCCAGCTGGTGGCTCCTGCTGGCCTCCCTCGTCCCTGCTCTTCTTTCCCCATACTCCTCTTTATGTCCAGCCTCTTCCAGAAACCTGCCTGACGAAGTGCCCTATTGCCTTTCCCTCTCTACTCACCCCTACTGCTCCAGGTTCCCCTCTTGCAGGGTGCTGTGACTTACACACACGCTTTCCCAAGAATCTCCTTCAGGTTTTAAGTTTGTAGTTGTGTTTTTGCTTTCCTTCCCTCTCACCCTAGTTCTCCCAGCCAAATGCTTCACTGTTTTCCTGCAATCTCCATGTCCTTTCTTTTGGGGAGGGTTATTTTGGGTTTGAGGGCTACACTGAGCGGTGCTCTGGGGGCACCTCTGGTGATGCTTGGGAAACCATATATGTTGCCGCGGTGAGCCTCCTGCAAGGCAAGCACGTTAACCCCAGGAACGTCTCTCTGGCCCTTGGGTTTAGTTTTGTTTCTGTTTTGGCCCACACCCAGCATGCTCAGGGCTTGTTCTCTGAGCTCTGTGCCCAGGGGTCATACCTGGCAATGCTAGGGGATCATATACTATGCTGGGGATTTGAACCAGGGTCAGCCACTTGCAAGGCAAACACCTTATCTCTTGTACCATCTTTCCAGCCCTGTTCTTTCCTTTTTTTTTTTTGCTTTTTAGGTCACACCTGGCGACACTCAGGGGGTTACTCCTGGCTCTGCACTCACTCAGGAATTGCTCCTGGCAGTGCTTGGGGGACCATATGGGATGCCAGGGATTGAACCCAGGCTGACATGGGCCGGCCGCATGCAAGGCAAACGCCCTACTTGCTGGGCTATCGCTCCGGCCCCCTGTCTTTCCATTTTAAGAAACTGAATGTATCTGGTGTTTTAAAAATTGCTGACAATTTTTTTTTAATTTTATGGTTCTCAAAATGAAAATTAAAAAAATCTAGAAAAAAATTCTGATTCAATTTTCTGTCAGCCCTGGGACTTTGTGTGCTCGGTTAACTTCATCCCATCAGATGTGATTTTGTAGACATATCTTTATTCATATGAGTCTCTTTGCTTCCCACTGAGGCCTGACCCTTCCTGGGGTTTAAGTAACAAGGAAGAAGATGACCTTTATCTTTCCATTTCTTTTCCTTTTATTTTAGAGTAAGTGGGAAGTGAGAACTTCCCAGCAGAATTTGGCTTGCCCAGCACCTTGGTGCATTTAGAGGAAGCCAGTAGCCTCTCGAATTCAGTGATGGTGCCTCCTATTTTTTTTTAATATTTTATTATATGACCGTGAGATATACAATTATAAAAATGTTCATGTTCGCGTTTCGGTCATACAGTGTTCCAGCACCTATCCCCCATCAGTGCCCATTTCCTACCACCAATAACCCCAATTCCTCCCCACTTCCCTAGCCTGCCTATGGCAGGTTCTTTATCTCTTTCTCTCTCTCTCTCTCTCTCTCTCTCTCTTTTCTCTTCTCTTACACATTGTGGATTGTCGTATATACATTTAGAGGTTATCCAGTGTATCTTTTGCCTATATTTAATGGTGCCTCCTATTCTTTGGTGGCTTGTTCTGTAGCCATGGAGGGTCTGTACCAGCACAGGTGCTGGCTAAGGGTTTCTGTCCCCGGTTCATTTCTCAGCCACCACCTGTGACTCTCAGCTTCTTGGTACCTGCAGGATTCCTTTTCTTTTCTTTCTCTCTCTCTCTCTCTCTCTCTCTCTCTCTCTCTCTCTCTCTGTGTATGTGTGTGTGTGTGTTTAACTTCTTTTGCCCTTATGTCCTGCCATGCGCAGGTGTAGGCTAGAAGAGACCCCTATTGGGACAGAGATAGTACTGGAGTCAGCCATGGCTCTTGCATGTGGCTGACTCCATCCCTGACACCACACATGGTCCCCTGAGCACCGTCAGGAGTGGCCTCTGGCTAAGCCAGGTGTGACCTCAAACCCAAACCGAACCAAACAGAAAGAGTACTTGGTTTGGGGTTACTGACAGACTCCTGCATGCACAGTGCTCTGATCTCAGTCACCGACACTGCGTGTCCCAGCACTGGTAGGTGTAGTACTGCTGTGTCCCAAAACCCCTTTCCTGTGGTCTCCGGCAGCTCCTGGCACAGGTGCCCAGCCTGGGGCAAGAACACTGGCTGGATCAGTACTTCAAGTGCTCTTAACACCTTCTCATAGATTTGTTTTTCTGGAAAGGACCTCAGAAATTGTTATTATTTGGGCGTGGGGAAGAGGCCCACACTGGCAGCGCTCAGGACTTACTCCTGGCTCGGGGACCAGCTGTGGTGCCGGGGATGGGCATACAAGGCAGACTCCCTCCCACTGGACTCTCCCTCTGGCCCTGTGGCTCTGAGAAGTCAGGACCCATGCTCCAGGATCTCGAACTCACAATTGAAAGACTTCGATGAAAAGATCAGAGTTTTGGCAACCAAGTCATCTCAATCGCAGATCTCTTGATTTACAGTTTTTTGGGGGTGGGGACTGGAGTCTGGGGGCACACCCAGCAGTGCTCAGGGCTTACTCCTGGTGGGGGTTAGGCCACCGTAAGGTCTGCAAGTGCCTTACTCACTGCGTGTATCTCTTTGCCCCCAAATCACAGAGGTTTTGATGTCTCATTAAAGTAGTTTGTGTTTTTAAATTCTTTTGTTTCAAAGTTTACTTATTAGTGGCAGTGGGGAGCAAAGGAATCTGGCTTTATCCACTGTATTATCTCTCTGGCCCTACAATCTAAGCAAATTGTGTTGCCCTGAAGATGATAAAAAGGGGGTAGCTGTCATCTGAGGCATGTGCTTGGATAGCAGCCCCTTAAATGTGCTCCGATACTGTCACCCCGAGGTGACTGACTGTGAGAACAGCTTTTGATGACCAGCTGGAGAAAAGCAGCTCAGAACAGCAGGCTGTTGGTGATCCTTTAAAGACGTGGCTGCGGACGGCGGGGGGGTGTGGGTGTGTGTGTGTGTGTGTGTGTGTGTGTGTGTGTGTGTGTGTGTGTGTGTGTGTGTGTGTGTGTGTGTGTGTGTGTGTGTGTGTGTGTGTGTGTGTGTGTGTGTGTGTGAGTCCTCCCCGGTGGGGCGTCAGTGAACCTGCTGTCGTGTCCCCCGGAGTGGGTCACACCATCATCGTTCAGGTCAGGACGGGCCATGCTGAGTGCACACAGCGTTCTGGCTGCCTTTCATTGCTCTTGCTCAGGCCGTGTTCAAGGCTCTGCTGCCTTAAAGGAGGATGTGTCTCAGTATTTGTTAAGACATGAAAGTAGGCAGGAGCAATCCCAATAATGGATCCTAGACAATCGCTGCCACCAAACTAACTCCTGCAGTGACAGTGGGATGCTCACTCTGGACAAGCGCTGGGTGCTGGAAGGCAGTAAAGGATATACACGGTTTATCCTTTGGAAGGATATACCCTTCCAGCAACAGTGTTGCAGTTCGCTTGATCACTTGAATCCCGTTACTCATCGATTTGCTCGAGCGGGCGCCAGTAACATTTCCATTGGACCCTATCACGTGCCAGTGTAGCCCAATGGCATCTGGTTGATTGAGGAATATGAAGAGCCTCAAACCATTCCTTCAGGGTCTTGACAAAGAAGTCTGACCATCTTGTAGGTGGGCGGCCACGTGATGTTGCTTAGACCGTCGTGAGACAGGTTAGTTTTACCCTACTGATGATGTGTGTTGCAGTTCACGGTGTCTAAAAAGGAGAGAGGAATGTGAGGGAGGGAGGAAGGGGAGAGGGAGGATGGGAGAAAGGGGGAGGGAGGGGAGTGGGAAAGGGGAAGTGGAAGGGAGAGAGAGGGGATAACGGGGAGAAAATGAGGGAGAGAGAGAAGAAAAGTCAATAAAGCAGGTTGGGCGTGGGGTGGGAAGGAAACTGGGACATTGGTCATGGGAATTACACTGCTCAAGGAACATTGTATGACTGAAACCCTATCAGAAACAACGTTTAACAGTATCTCATGGTGATCCAATAAAATAAATAAATACAATACAAATACACAGAATAAATTGTCAGACAGTTCACTCTCTCACTTGCTCACTCGCTCACTCTTTCTCTCACTTTGGGGCAACACCCAGCAATGCTCACGGTTCCTGCTGTCTCTGCACTCAGGAGTCACCCCTGGTGGTGCTCAGGGGATATGGGTGCGGGAATCTAACCCGGATGGACTGCATGCAGGCAAACGCCCTCCCTCTGCTGTTGCTCCAGCCCGCAGTTGCCTTTCTGAGGTTTCCTCCGCTTTCAGTCTTTGCTCCTGTTGAGCCGGGAAGCAGGTCCCCATCAGAAGGGACTTCGTGGGTGACAGCTTCTTATTAAGAACTTTGTGTTGCTCATTTCCTTTAGTTCTCAGCAGTTTCAGTGCTATTTATTTAGGGCCTACTGTGGGCCTGAGGACCCCTCTCTGTGCCCTTCAGTCAACCCTGTGGACTGTTCAGAGCCAGGGCCGAGGATTCAGTGCTGCTCAGCCCCTGTGGTAGGGGTCACCATGAGGCCCACCCTGCCAGTGCTCAGCTCCTCCAGGGTCATACCCATCCCCTATGGCTATACCCAGCAGTGTTTGGGAGCTCTTGTGCCAGAGATCAAGCCTAAGTCTGCACCCTGAGTGCTCTCGTTAGTATTTATTTTGTTGTTTGTCTTTTTTTTTTGGGTGGGGGATTTTTTGGGTCACACCCCAGCAATGCTCAGGGGTTGCTCCTGGCTCTGTACTCAGGAATCACTCCTGGTGGTGCTTGGGGGAACCATATGGGATGCTGAGATTGAACCCGCTGAGCTGCTTGCAAGGCAAACTCCTTCCCCACTGTACTATGGCTCTGGTCTCTTGTTTGTATTTGTTAGCTCTGCTTTTATTCTTTTTTTTTTTAATTTTTGGGTCACACCCAGTGATGCTCAGGGGTTCCTCCTGACTCTGCCCTCAGGAATTACTCCTGGTGGAGCTCAGGGGGGACCATATGGGATGCCGAGGATCGAACTTGGGTCAGCCGCGTGCAAGGCAAGCGCCCTACCCGCTGTGCTATCACTTTTCTCCGCTGCCTTTGTTCTTTATAGACAAAGGAGAGAATTAGAAAGGCTAACTCGTTTGCCCTGGTCCTGACGTGGACTGGGAGGCCAGTTGCTGTTTCTCCACCCACCTGGAGACAAGTCCTGACGAGTACAGTCCCCTTGGGCAGGGCCCACATCCCGGACCCTCCCCGTGCGCTCCTGTAACTGGAGCTCAGGAGCCATGATATCATCCTCTCCGGCAGACCTGGCCTGAACGGGCACTCACGCTGCTCACATCAACACTAGCTAGTCCCAGATAATGTGTTCATATGTGAGCCAGATACCGTATTGATTTATTAGATGGTTGGCGTATTGGCTCAGGGCTTTCTCTGTGATTTAGTTCATCTTCCTCTGGGATCTTGATCTGCTCTTCTCCACATTCTCCTGCTGGATTCCAGATAAAGACTTCCTCTTTAGTTTTTCAGCTCACATCCAACGCTCAGGTGGAAAGAATTTCCTTTACACAACAGCCTTTGAATGGATGGGGGCGCTGGCTAACATCTGCACTTTACTGCCTTGGGCATCACAGCTTCAGCTAGGCCTGGGTTGCTGGCAGGGCTAGTGGTTCTGTTCACAGTGAGTGAATGGGGTGCCAGGAGTGATTCCTGAGCCTCGTCAGGGTGGCTCCCAAACAACAACAACAACAACAACAACAACAACAAATGAATGGTGTGACATGTTTAGTTTTCTCTTCGGCTTTCGATGTTTTATTTCCCCTATCACATTTTTTGAGTTCTCCTCCCTTCCTTGGTCCTTAATTATTTTTTAAGAAAAAAAATGTTTTTCCTTAATATATCTTGGTATATAAAAGTTTATGCCTCTTACTTCATTTATGATTGGTGCCTTTATTAGAAATCTATTGTTTCAAATTCAGAATATTGGTCTGGATTTTTTTGAGCTAGTTGTAGATTAGTTTGTTCTCAAAAAATTGTGCAATGTTTTTTACTCCAAAAACCAGGTTTTTCTGTTTGTTTAGTTTTGGGGCCACACCCAGCAATGCTCTGCGACTACTCCTGGGTCTTTGCTCAGGGGACTAACTGTCCTGTTGGGTTTTTGTTTCATAAATTACTTTCCTATAATTTTTCCTAGTTAATTTTTGACTTGGGGGACCACACCCAGCATTGCTCAGGGCTTACTCCTAAGTCTGCTCGGGGATCACTTCTGTGGGGCTTGGGGGACTATATGGGGTGCTGGGGATCGTACTGGGGTTAGCCATATGCAAGACAGTCACCTGCCCTCTGTACTATCTCTCCAGCCCCGGGATGTTTAAAGAATAATAATTTAAAATGTAGATACCATGATTGATGTGGCTGTTGTTTACAATAAGTTTCACCTCTAACTCCACCATCTCATGTTCCCATCCCTCCACCATTTATCCCAGATTCCCTCCTGCACCCCCCAGCCCCCTGCAGTTCCACCCTAATCCTTTGACAGTTAACAGTTTTGGGTTTCATTGCAGTTTGGATCCCATACTTTACAGTACTGTTAAATGGAGTGATTTGGATGTATGTAGATACTTTGCCTCTGTTCTGCGTGTTTCTGATGATGGATGTTTCTTGGTACTTAGCAGTGAGTGAGGTAAGTGGTGGGGAAGAGCAGACAGCAGTGCCGAGGACGGTGTGAGAAACCTAGAGTGACTCAAGTACTCTCTGCTGGAGTTAGTGGCTGCATCCTGGGGAGCGTCCTGCGGAGTGTCCTGGGGAGCCTGGGAAACTCAGTCCTAGCAGAGCGACAGTGATGTGCACAAAGGAACGTCTTGAGAGGATGCAACTTATTTTTTGCAGTGGAAAGTCCAGTGTGACTAATGTAGTGTAGGCGGGGTGGCAGGAAATAAGTGTAATAGTAGGTTGGGGAGATAAATAGATTGTAAATGGCTGACATATGAAATCCTTCCTATAGTCAGTAGTTTTTTTTTTTTTCTTTTCGGGCCACACTGGTGATGCTCAGGACTTACTCCTGGCTCTTCACTCAGGAATCACTCCTGGCTGTGTTCAGGGAACCGTATGGGATGCCGGGATTGAGCCTGGTTGACTGTGTGGATGCAAATGGCCCTACCTGCTTTTTTGCCCCAACAGTAGCTTTTTTGAAGAGGGACGTGAGAGGATTATCATTAAAAAAAAAAAAAAAGTTGAGATGATTTGATTCAAAGTTTGGCCCAAGAAAAGGACAACAGAGGTAACTGGAGTGATGGGCTGGAGTGGGTGCTCTGTGTATCAGGGACCCAGCTTCCTGCCCTGCACCTGATGGTCTCCGTCCTGTGTGGCCCCCAACCAAAATAATGGGCCTGAGCGAGAGATAGCACAGGGGCTGAGGTGTGCGCTTACATGCGACCCATCTTGTTCTGTCCGACCCCATGTGTCCCCACCAGCATCACTGGTGCATTTCTGACAGTTCTTGAACCTTGCCCAGCGTGGCACTGGAGGCCCTAGGACTGCCGGGGGACCCACTATCCCCTGACCCCACAGGGCCCGAGCAGCATTGCATCCCTGGGCTTCGAACTACCAGTTCTGTTGCCAAAAATCCCTAGGATGGGGGCTCCAGACCTGAGCACCAAAACAAAAACCAAAACGATAAAATAGAGTTACAACAAAGGGAGTACTAGGTGCCGAAGAGGTTGTACAGTAGGGAGGTGCTTACCTTGCCTGCAGCCGACCCCAGTTTGATTTCTGGCATCCCTTATGGTCCCCTGAGCCCACCCTGAGCTCTGCTACCATTGACTGTGGCCCCCAAATCAAAATAACAACAACAAGGGAATACTTTAAGAAATTTATCTTAAAACTTATTCTTGGAAATAACATTGGTTTGAAAATTATATGGGCTTCTAATGTAGAGAATTACAATTCATCTCTCTGTATAATTTATGATTGCTCCCTAAAGTCTAGCTTCCGTCCATCGCTACACAGTTGATCCCCTTTGCCCATTGTACTCATTCAAGAGTGTAATTTAAAATCCTCCAGGAAGATAGCTGTTGCCAGTGTCTGTTGCTGGGTCACTCGTTCCTAAATATACCTTACTGTTTGACTTGTATGTTGGAAAGATAATCCGGAAGGCCCTGGAGAGTGGATTAACGGGGAGGAACTGGTGTTTAGGGAGTTGAAGATACACAACCATAATGTATACTTACTTTCCCACTTTCTTCTAAGTGGGCACCAGCAGTCCACTCACAGGTGTGGGAGAAAAATAAAATCATGTATTCACACAAAATATCAGTGCAAGAACATTTAGCTTTATAATGCCCTCAAATGGAAAGCAAATTTGTGCCCGTGAAAGCTGAATACATAAGTGTAATGGCGTGTCCTGCCATGGACTACGGCTCAACAGTATGGAATGAACAACACCCATGGACAGGGGTAATGGCAGAGAGAAACCTCCAAACCCAATGCTCACTGAATAAAGCAACTTGGGAAAGGCCACATGCAGTGGAAGCTTAGTTATTTGATGCCTGGAAAAGTCCAAAGTCAGGTGAGTGGTAACTAGGAGTGGGGAGTGAAGTCAGAAAGGACCAAAGGAGTTGGCTTGGTGGGAGAACGTTTTTATATCTTGATTGTGCTGGTTGCTAGGCTAGTGTGTGGATTCCTCAAAATGTATCAAACTGCCATTTAAAAGGATTAGTTGTATTGTGTAGAATTTGTAGCTTAATCAGAAAGCCTGTCTGAAAGACAAGGAACAATGGTAGATGGATGAGCCATAAAGAATGTTCAGTGAAGGAAGCCAGGCCGTGTGCTGTGATATTTAGGAGATTTAGAATAAGCAAGACTAAACCAGTGATTAAAGAAGTAAGAAAAGAACAGTAGTTGGTAGGGGAGAGAGATGTGTGGAGCAGAATACTCTCCAGGAAGGCATGAGGGCGTTTCAGAGGTGGTGGAAATGTTTCGTGTGGGTTACCTGGAACTATCCACTTTTCAGGATTTACCATTGAGACAGGATCTTACCATTTCATGCTTTGTAAATTAAACCTTAAAAGCAGATATTTTTGTCATGGAAGGGAAGGAAAAGAAAAAGAGAGAGAGAGAGAGA